>APFE030745425.1:0-64689 GCA_000404065.3 Pinus taeda
TATGAATGAATAATATCGTTCATTATTGGCAAATGATACATGGGATCTTGTTCCTCTACCAAAGGGAGGAAAACTTGTTAGATGCAAATGGGTTTACAGAACCAAGTATGGACCAGATGGGAAAGTTGATAAACATAAAGCTCGTCTTGTTGCTAAGGGTTTTTCACAAGTTGAAGGCATTGACTATACCGAAACCTTCTCCCCTGTTGCCAAAATGAATTCTATCCGCCTTGTTCTTTCCCTTGTTGCCTCTTTCAAATGGGAAGTCCATCAGATGGATGTTAAATCTGCCTTCTTGCATGGGGACTTGCATGAAAAAATCTATATGGAACAACCTATTGGCTTTATACAAACAGACTCCAGCCTTATATGTCGGCTTAAGAAATCCCTTTATGGTCTCAAGCAAGTTCCTCAGGCTTGGTATGCCAAAATGGATAGCTTTCTTTTAGAAACTGGCTTTTCTAGGTGTCATTCTGACAATATTGTCTACAACAAGAAAGTGGGCAAGTCTCTTATCATTCTTGTTCTTTATGTTGATGATCTTATCCTCACTGGTAGTGATCCCAACCTTATAAACCATGTGAAGTCCAGCCTTAAAAAGAAGTTTGAAATGACAGACTTAGGACACTTGCATTATTTTCTTGGTCTTCAAGTCTTGCAATCCAAGGAAGGTATTTACTACTATTTCCCTTTCCTAGTCCAAGTATGCCTGTGATCTTCTACGCCATTTTCAAATGGAAGACTGTAAGATAGCCCCTTCTCCCTTTCAGTCTGGAGTCAAACTTTCAGTCACTTGTACTTCCCCTAAAGTTGATGCTACCTTATACCGTCAACTTGTAGGAAAACTTTTATATCTAACCCATACTCGTCCTGACCTTTCCTTTGTCGTTGGCCTTGTTGCTCGGTTTATGCAAAACCCACATGAAAGTCATTGGAAAGCAGCTAAAAGAATACTTCGTTATGTTTGAGGTACAGTTCAGTTTGGTATTCATTACAGTGCCGAAGCATCTCCTCTATTGGTTGGTTTCACTGATTCCGATTGGGCTGGTGACCCTGATGATCGGAAGCCTACTGCAGGTTATGTGTTCACTCTTGGTTCAAGACCTATTACATGGGCTTGCAAGAAACAAGGTGCCATTTCTCTTTCTTCAGCAAAAGCATAGTATCGTGGTGCCGTAGAATCTAGTAAGGAAGCCTTGTGGCTTCGTCAGATCCTGTCAGAGTTTGGCTTTCAGCAGCAGCATCCGACTACACTTTGGTGTGATAATCAAAGTGCCATTCAACTATGCAAAGATCTAATCCAACATCAGCGCAGCAAACACATTGAACTGCACATGCACTTCATCAGAAAGCTCATTCACGACCATGTTCTTGAAGTGCAATATTGTTCAACAAATGATCAAGTTGCAGACATCTTCACAAAGGCTCTCACAGAGGTGAAGTTTACTAAACTTCGAATTATGATTGGAGTTCAGGAAGTTGTCACTAAGGGGGGATAGGCTCTAGTGCCTCCTTCCTTCTCCTATTGTGTCATATTTGTAAATCCTTCAATCCTATCCCAAGTTGTTCTTAAGGGGGGATGTTAGGATATTCCGACACATAGGAAGTAGTTAAGTATAACTTGGTCTAGTATAGAGTTAGGTAAAGTGTGTTTCTTTACTATGTACTTTTTGTAACTTACAATCCGACGGTCACGATATGTAGTGATCCGACGATTCATTCTCTCCTTGGTATCACCGACACTTGATCCGTGGCTTAACACCCGATTGGTCCATGATCTCTATTTAAAGAGCATGGAGTGTCATTTGTAGGGTAACCGTTCATGATAGAAGCTTATGTAAATTTTCATTCTTTTATTAATAAATTGCCTGAAGTGACCGCGTTGGCTCAAGCTGTGGACTGTTTCCCTCTTTGAGGGTTTGAACCACGTCAACAATACTGGTGTATTGATCTGTGATCTATTTGTGAGCGGTGTCCTTTGGTGTTCTGTCTGAGGAACTTACCCTATAAATTCCTACATTTACTTCTTACAATATCATAATTACGAAGACCAAACCTAGTTACAATTTCAACACTCCCTTTTTAACTAGGGAGGTATTCATAATGACTCATCAGGATATTCTAAAGTTGAAGATTTCTATAAGAAAGGTTTATCAAGATTAAGATAAACATCATCATTGATATCATCACCAGCGTCAACCAAATTGCCATAACCTAGTCAGTACCCCTGACGTATGGCACATATGCATCATTTGATAAACAAGCTCCCTCTAGAAAGAGATTACAGCACAATGATGGGAGGCTACAGCCTCTAGGACCATTCTCTCTAATCATGTCAAAGTGACACAAGGATAACCTCCCTAATCAATTCACTATACAATGACATAGAGAGAATGACTATCCTCTGCCAGACCATTTTCCTATATAGGTCAAAGTGACACAGGGACTACAACCCTAATCAAGTCACTATACAATGACACAGGAAAGACCATTCTTCCTAATCAGGTCAAAGTGACACAGGGACTACATCCTTAATCAGGTCACTATACAATGACACAAGAAAATGTTTGTCCACGGGACCATTCTTCCTAATCAGGTCAAAGTGACACAGGGACTACATCCCTAATCAGGTGGCTATACAATGATACAGGAAGAATGTCAGTCCACTGGACCATTCTTCAACCAAGGTTTATGTACTTGACACAGGGATAACCTCCCTAATCAGGTCAAAGTACATGACACAAGACGAATGTCAGTCCACTGGACCATTCTTCAACCAGGTTTTATGTACTTGACACAAGGATAACCTCCCTAATCAGGTCAAAGTACATGACACAGGAAGAATATCAGTCCATGATGTTATCCAATCTTTCAAACCATTCTCCAGCCAAGGTCATAATGACACAAGGAGAACTTCTCCAACCAAGGTCAAGATGACACAAGGAGAGTATCGGACCACTCTCCAACCAAGGTCATGAAGACACAGAAAGAATGCCCATCTAATCAACTCTCCCTCAACGAGAGAAGTAATCTCCACAAGCCCAAGCTAAGTCTATAGTTGTACTTCTCAAAACATTTAGGACCAATTGTACCATGTTGGTAACACATGTTGAGCAATATATCTTGGCTCAATCGTATACTGCTTTGTTCCCTTCACTAGATCACAAAAGCTTTATGGATACCCAAACTGGATGCTCCCTCTCACACTAACAGTCCATCATCCAAGAATCTGAGTTAGCTTTCTTTGGGCTCAAAACAGGGCTTTATGACTGCTCCTTCTGAAACCAATACTATCTTCACAGTTGCTCCCTCTGTCAGAGACAAATTATATCGCAAATTATATCACATCATCCTTGATCCATTTACTCAAGCCCAAAGTATAAGCCTCTCCAATCATGAGGCTTCTTCATGCTCTTCAAAAATCGGAGGCAATCGAGGCAAACATCTTGACATGATCCTCTCCCTCTTTCTGGGAGAACTTTCTCAAATCTTGCTACCATGCTGCCATCTGCTGCATGCTAGATCTTGAATTCTCTTAGGCATAATTTGCTCCCCTTGAACATCGGGAAAGTCCTCATGCTTTGCTTCATTCTAGTTCTTCCTTCATCTGTTGCCAAAGCTTAGATGGCCCTTGTCATCAACCTGTGATCTTCAAGTAAGCAAAGTACATAGACAAGAGACTGTCAAAGGTAAAGACAATAGCAATAGCGGTAATCAACGAGAGAATATATAGAATACTTATCTTTTGACAAAATTCAGCTCCCTCTTACTCTTGGACTTCTTGCATTTGTCTTGCAACTTCATCATCGTTGTTCTCAGCATCAACAAGATGTCACATTTGTCATTCCCAAGGGCTAGGGATTTTTTCAGCAGAAACGACCAATTTTAGGTCTTTGTCTACAAATTGTAAGGTTTTCTTGTTTAAACCCTTAACGTACTTCCATAAATCTAAAAATATGACAATTTTAAGGAGATGAGATATTCCCAACGTTCCTGACATAATTATGGTTCATAATTACTCAATCGAAGAGAGGACATATTACATCGTGTTTGTATCTTGTATCAGTCCATCAGTCCATCAGTCCTTGCATAGCAACAAGGCTTTCAAGGGTGTTTTAACTTGATAATTCTTCTTAAAGAATTTCCGCAGTCATGGATCCTTAGTTGACTTTCTTTGAATTCCTAAAATGTAATGGCATGAATTGAGAGACTTCATTTGAAACAATAGCTTGTTTATCATTCAAGAGATTACAGGTCAGACCATAGCAAGAGTGCACAAGACTCTGCCATCTTTAAGAGTGATTTCTAACAGGCCTCAAACATGTTACTTTTCTTCAGAGATCAAAAGGTTCGGTCTGGTCCCCTTTCACCGAAATATACTGACTCAGATTTGTCCATCATAACAATAATCTTCAAAACTGCTTCAATAAGCGAGACAGCCAACAAGATGTTAAGTCCAACCACTTTCACTTATCTATGAATGTCCACTTTAAGCAATCAGCAAGGACGTCTTCCAAGAGTCCAATTCAAGTCCTCCTCAAATTGTCCTCAACAGAAGTCTATCTTCAACCAGAGTTCAGACTTGATTACAGAGATATCACAGAGAATTTAGTTCCTTCTTCATAGAGTATAAATCACAGTATACTCAACCCTGACCACATAGTTAAGCTACAGTAATCTCGGCCCCTTTCCAGAGAAAGTTCAGTCCTATCCACTAAAACAATGCCATAGGGATCTTGGCCCTTTTCCACAGGAAGGTTTGGACTCTCATAAAGGTGTTTCGGACCTGCAATGCCACATAAGAAACTCAGACCTGCAACAAAAGAAACTCAGACATGTTCTACTTATACTTGATCACAGAGAGTTCAAAGTTGTCTTGATGACAAAGAGGTTATCACAGGAAAACTCAGACAAACTTCAATCTTCAAGAATCTCTGAATAGAAAATTTTTATCTTTCTTCGTTAGAGAACAGAAGTATAGCCTCAGTAATCCAAGGCAAACCACAGAAAAATCCAAAAACAAACCACAGAAATCATTCACACTTTAATATAGATATGAAACTATTTGATACCATGTGAAATTCATTTGTAAACAAGAATTTCTAATCATGATAATTACTTATGAATGTTATATGTGTTCTTCATTTAGTATTTTCTTCATTCAATTAGGTCATCAAGCAATTATATAAGTACAATGCACAAAAAGATGAGACAACAAAAATTAGGCCAGTGGCCAGGGGGAAACCCAGCAATCCTTATAGAATCTTTTGTCAATAAGAGAAATCCAAGTCATAGATAAATTGACCAGTAGTCCAAGTGCCAAGCCAGCCCTCCTCATGTCTGTCCACAATACTATGTTTAGAATGCCACATGTTGAATAGAATAAAGTGTCTTCGCAACTCTCACAACACAGAAAATATGTTGCCACAATAAGCTCGGATATCACAGACATATGTTGCCATAGTAGGTTTGCATCATCACAAAAAATTGTCCCTCAAATAATTTGCATACCACAGAAGATAAGAGCCTCAGACAGATCTGAATCTTGTCCTACACAGAATGTTGAAGAATGTAGCTAGCTTTGGTCTTCATTAATGTATTTGAGTCCATCATGTAATGTACTTGTCAAAAGAATAAAGAAAAGAATTATTAATATTATCATTATCACTGATTAATGCATGGGTTTCATGCTTGGGTCATCATATTTTAGGTCAAAGTCCCCATTGAGGACTTCTAGGATTTATTCTGAGTTAATAAAGTCATTGTACAATTAAAGAGATCCTTCTTGGGCTTTGGAATCATGTAAAAAGATTTATTATTGAGTAAAATATGATTTATGTAACATCCACACCAAGTCGACCTAATGGAGATCAAGTCGGCCTAAGGACACCTATTCGACCTCACCTGGAGCATATAAAAGAAGGAGATCAAATTCATTTGAAGCATCTCACTCTCTCACACATAGTTCGATTTCTGAAGCTGGAAGTTGAAAGCTGGGAAAAATGCGAAGTTGAAGGAAGAGGCTAAAAGGAGTGCGAGTTGGGTCAAGGTCAAAGAGAAGGAAGAAATCGAAGTTTTGGTGCTACTCTCTCTCTCTTTCGTGCCCTAGTTTGGATGATCGAAGTCTTCCAAGTATTGTCGTTGCCTGATGCTGTAAATTGCAGCATAGTCGAAGTTGTTGGGGTGGAAGTGTTGATACAAAGGGGTCGAAGATCTGGAAGGGCTGACATGATGTGGAGAGAAGGTTTGGTCTATGTCTAGGTTGAAGAGTCTCAAACAAAACTATTGAAGGAAGAGAATTTTTTACTGGGTTTTCCCCTCTAGGGGATTTTGCCCTGGCATAGTGCTTACATATTGTGTCTTGTGTTTTTGTGATCTTCATACACACGTAATATGGTAATTGCTTGATGAAAGATCAAATAATAAAGAAGTAAAAGAAGCCAACATAACTCACAGGTAATTGTCAAGAAAGAGGAATCAAACCCTAATCTACTTGCATTGATTTCTCAACACAAAAGAGATACAAACTGGTTGCCAAGTGACGAAGTATAGATGCCAATATATTCATGCAAAGGGACGCATCCTTAGGGCAAGACAACTTGTCTTCTGGAGGGTTGACTTAGTCAACTTCGAGACACAAAATCATACTTAAAAATTCAACAAGACATGATAAAATAACTTTTTCTTTTTACTCAAATATATTATTTTTTACCTTTTATAATATCATAATTATCAATCTCTTGTTACCTTGAAGTTTGGGACCGCCCAATGAGGCTTTGCACTAGGCTTGCTAGATTTTGCAGTATCATTTATGCACCATTGCCGAGGAGGAGTCGAGTCCACCCTCCTCGTGATCCAGAGTCTATGCTTCAAGATTTATTAATGAGAACATCCAGAGCCTAAGTTAAAATTTCTCATCTAGCGACTCCTAAAACCAATTCTCGTTCTCAAGCCTTTGGTAATCAGTGAAAAGGAACCATTTCTCCTAGAAAGAAGACCATTGCCTCTTCTTCCCCTATAACTTCTCCCTCTCCTATAATCCAAAATATCTTTGGTATGTTGGATATACTGAGAGGGGGGTTGAATTAGTATTTCTGGCAATAAGTTAAAATTTTTAACTTCACAAAGTATTAAATTCACACTAGCATTAGATCAAACATAAATCAACATCACATCACATGAACTGTAAACAACACCATTCAACAATGCACGACATCAAGACAGTACACAAGATTTTTAGGTGGAAACTCTTCTGAGAGAGAAACCACCTAACGCTTCTTAATATAGGTCTTCAAAATTTTACATCAATTAGGAAGCTCCAACTTCCAAGATTTGCAGCTCCAATTAAAGGAGGCTCCAGCCCCCTAGTTTATAGGCTCTAACCTAAAGAACACTCCAACGCCCTGATTTACCAACTCCAACAGGAAGGATGCTCCAACGCCCCGATTACCAGTTCCAACTAGAAGGATGTTCCAACACCCTAGTTTTATCAGCTCCAACTGAAAGGATGCTCCAATGCCCCACATAGGCTCCAACCTACCCTAGCACCACCCTACCACCCTGGAGTGCTCTCAGGCTCCAAACTGAAGGAGACTCCACTCTTTTACCCTGCATTACCCTGCCACCCTATCCAGCGAGCAGACCACATTTCACAATTTTCACGCTGGATCCACTTCTGCTTGACAACAATACAAAACTCTCTACAAATACAGATTGTGCTCAACAATCAAATGTGCCTCTACTCAAAATCTGCTCAACATCTTTGCATCAATACATTGTCAGTCCTGCAATCATTTCTTCACTAGATCTACTCACTTGTTTCATAAACCAAACTTGTATCAAGATCCTGTCGATAATCCTATGTCATCAACTCTCAGTCATTCATACTCACCAACATAAATATATAGCATGGCAGTCCTGCAAAACATATTATTAGCAATATATATATCAACTCATGCCATGCATACAAACATAGTCAACAATCTCTAGTGTCTACCATGGTCCTCTGAGATAAGATCGTGTCAACAAGACAATAATTTTCATTATGAAACCCCTGCAACAATCCTTCAATAATGATTTCTCGTCAATGCAAACCCTCATGGTAGTACATATTAGCATAAGCCTTGCTCATCAATACATTCTATTTCAATAGCAAACCTTAACTTTACAAAGACTCATTTATCCTCCGCTCAAGACACATCAACCTCTAATGCAACCCCTAGAACTTTTGGCCATAAGTAAACCCCAAGTGTTGATACAATCAAACCCTGTCATCTTCACTGTAAATTTAACACTTATAATTTTGTGATGTGCAATACTTGATCCAACTACCAAACTTTGAGACAACAATCTGTAATACAAGCCTTATTACCTTTGACCATAAGAGACAATAAGTCCTTAATGCTCATACAGCCTTCAACCCTCATCAAAAGACAAACCAACACATCTGCAATACATGCCTTGGCACATCGGTCAGTTCTACAAGACAAACTTTGCTCAATAACCAAAGCAACTATTTCTCTGTCAAATCCGTAGCAACATACTCCAACCTCTAAGCACTCAGCCACACTTTCATCTTGCATGGCTTCACTGAAACATTCAAACTCATTCAGGTAACATCAATACCAACAAACATATTTTGATCCAAGGTATGGTACTCATACAGTTTATGGTCAACCATACACTCATATTAGTAGTACAACCACATTAGCAAACAATATCCTATTCTTTAACAACATTAGCATACATTGTCCTTAGTTATACAACAACCAATATCTTAACCTTTCTCACTCAGCCATACAATATGCTTGCAAACCCTAGGAGAAATGTCTTGTTTAACATTGATATGGTCAATGGCATATGCTCAGTATACTAGCACCAGCCTTTATCCTAATGCAGGCTCTAGCACAATAGCAACATATGTGTGTGTGTGTGTGTGTTTTTAATGCTCTTGAATCAGAACTAGGGCACAAAGAAATTTCCAGATCACTCTTGAGCACTATTTTAAAACCCAGTCGAATCGACTTCGAAATGGCCGAGTCAAACCGAGTTAAAGGGTGACGGGCAAACTCGGTGGACAACTCGCTTCGGTCGGCGGGTTGTTACCGAGCCAGCCGAGTCAGATACCGACTCAACTGGCTCGATGGGAGCGACCGTAAAGCGGATTTTTTTTCCAACTTGGGTTTTTGGGGACCCCAAAGCCCATTCTAATGTGCCTTTGGGTTCTTTGGGGTCCATTTCCCTCTCCCAAACCCTATAAAACCTACCCAACCCCTCTCATTTCCTCACAGCCATCTCATTGCATTTGAGTGAGAACATGTGAGGAGTTTGTGAAGAGTTGTGGAGTTTGTTTTTGGAGCAGCAATGAGGAGTCTTGGGCAAGCATTGAAGCAGGAGTGAAGAGCTTCTTGGGCAACCACTGGAGCAGCATTGAGGAGTTGCTTTGTTGGAGCAACTTTGAGGAGGCAGTTTGTGCCTAGAGGGATTTTTTTTCACTTCTAAAAAATTGTTTTTGCTTATTTATTTTTTTCTGCAAATCTGGAAATTGAAAAGAGTGGTTTTTGTGAAAGAAATGAACATTGAAGCAATACTATTTTTTTGTTTTCATTTTCAGATTTTTTCCTTTCATTTCCAAGTCAAAAAATGGCACCTAGAGTGAAAGATGTTGCTTGGACATATGTTGAAATGGTTGGTAACTTGGTAGTCAAATGCATTGCAAATTTTGACATAGAAAAATTAAGGATGGTCTTGGGGGCATTAATAGGCTAAAACAACACTTGGCAGGGATTAGAGGCCAAATTACTCCATGTGAATCACCACAAATTGGGGAGATTAGGAAGGAGTTGTTAAATAGCTTTGAGAAGTTTAAAGAAGAAAAAGCTAGGCAAAAAGAAATAAAGGCTGAAATTGGGAGGAAGAGGAGTATACAAAAAATGATGGCTACCAACACCCATTTTGATTTTGAGGGTTCTTCTTCTA
Organism: Pinus taeda; assembly: GCA_000404065.3. Lineage (NCBI taxonomy): Eukaryota > Viridiplantae > Streptophyta > Pinopsida > Pinales > Pinaceae > Pinus > Pinus taeda. Next base: position 9,979 of record APFE030745425.1, read on the forward strand.
TCCCTTGTACTGATGCATCCAACCCCTTCCAATATGTTCTTCCCTCTTTGGAGTCTATTCAAGAAAAGGGTAAGGGTAAAATGAAAAAGAAGGGTGATATGAATATCAAAAATTATTTCATTGTCACACCCTCCTCTCCATCAGATGCACATGGTCTTGAAGCTAGTAGAACTTTCCAACCCACTTTAGATGACCATTGGAAGAAAGAATTGAGGGAGACCGCTTGTGATTACATATGTAGATGGTGGTATGATGTTAATATCCCCTTCAATGCTTCTCGTTCACCATATTATGAGCCTATGTTTGATGCCATATTTGCTGTTGAAAAAAGCTTCAAAGGCCCTACTATGCATGAGATAAGGGGGTATCATTTGCAGAAAGAAATTTCCTCCATTAATGAGTATTTGAAAGATTTCAAAGACTCATGGGTGAGAACATGATGTACCATCATGTCAGATGGATGGACTGATCAAAGGAACTGTACCATCATAAACTTTCTTATCTTCTGCCCACAGGGAACCACGTTTCTAAAATCAGTTGATGCATCTGATAGGGTGAAAGATGGACAATTGTTGTTTCAGCTACTGGATGAGGTTGTTGAGGAGGTGGGGGTGGCTATTGTTGTTCAAGTCATCACAAATAATGCCTCTAACTATGTTCTTGCTGGTAAACTGTTAGAGGAAAAGCACAAAACCATATTTTGGACCCCATGTACTGCACATTGCATAGAACCCATGCTTGAGGATATTGGCAAATTAGATTGGGTCAAAAACACTGTAGATCATGCCAAAAGCATAACAAAATTTATCTACAATCTTTCATGGATTTTGAGCCTTATGAGGAGACACACATGGGGCAAGGATATTATTAGACTTGTTATCACTAGATTTGCTACTCATTTTTTGACATTGCAAAAGATATTTTCTAGTGATGAATGGAATTAAAGCCAGTGGTCTCTCAAACAAGAAGGCAAAGAATTGAAAAAGAAAGTTAATGAAGAAATATTTTGGAGAAAGGCAACAGAGATTGTGAAGGTCGTTGAGCCACTGGTTAAGGTGTTGTGGTTGGTGGATGGGGAAAGATTGGCTATGGGCTTAATTTATGAAGCTATGGATCAAGCAAAGGAGCAAATAAAGAGGGCATACAAGGATAAAAGGGCTAAGTATGGGCCCATTTGGGCAATCATTGACGAAAGATGGAATAATCAACTCCATCGCCCTATACATGCAGCGGGGTATTTTTTGAACCCACGATATCATTATAAAGCTCAGGTGGCAGGAGCTTTGAGTGGGGAGGTTAGAGATGGATTGATTGACTGCATTGATCGCATGATCCCATTGGAGAGTGATCAACTGGAGATACACCAACAAATCAGAACCTTCAGCGAAGCCACAAGTACCTTTGGGAAGAACCTAGCAAAGATTGCAAGGGAAGCAGATGAGCCAGGTAAACAAAAATTTCCATTTTCAAATTCTTAATACTTATTTTGTTAAATTGTTTATAATTTGAAAGTTGGATATAATTTGTTGAGCTAACTCATTACACTATTATGTTTTTTGCATCACAATGGTGGAAGGCTTTTGGTAGCCATTGTCCTCAATTGCAAAAGTTTGCAATTCGTAGTTTGAGTCAAACTTGCAGTGCTACTGGGTGTCAACGCAATTGGTCTGTCTTTGAGAGGATTCACATGAAGAATAGAAACCGTTTGGAACAAAACGGTTAAATGATCTAGTCTATGTCCAATACAACCTCCGGCTCAAACGCAACCAATTGTTGAACAAAAGCCCTGATTCAGATCCCATTTTGTTGGAAGACATTGATCCAACATTAGATTGGGTAGTGGAGAGTCATCCAGCGGAGTTTGATTCTAATGAGGATCTTGATTTGGATTTACAGGTGGAGGCATCACTCGAACATAATGTTCAGTTGAATGCAGATCCACTTGTACCAGCGTTAGGGCCAGCCCCAAGTCCTCCAGTTGCAAGCGCTTCCTCTGCTCAGCCACGACGGAAGCTCACATCTCGTCTATCTCAGCTTGCAGCTGCTGCACAACCTGCTAGTGCTACCACTTCTACAATTGCAGTTGGAGATGATGAGGAGGAGGAGCCATGGGTTTCCCTGTCTAACTTTGATTCAAAGGTTGAGCCAGATTATGTTGGATCCTCTAGCAGTAGCCAATAGTACTGGTCAGTGGTGACTAGTGACTAGTGATGTTTCATAGTTTACTTTTGTTGTAGAGGTCATTTCTAGCCCCCTTGGTTCTGTGTTTTTGTTTTGATCTCTATATCATCATCATGTATGTATTGGACAGTGCACTAGGTGCCATTTTGATATAATGGATATATTCATGAGTCTACTTTGATCATATGTTGTCTTCTACCTATATTCTAAAGATTTGTGTTTGGAAACATAAATGAAAATCTTTAAAATTATGTTTTTTTTATAAAAAAAATAAATATTTAATGTATTTTTTACAACGACCGAGTCATTGAAATCAAACCGGCCGAGTCGATACTGAGTCAGAGTCGGAGTCAGAGTCGACCCTCGGCCGAGTCGGAGTTGGAGTCAACCCTCGGCCGAGTCAGAGTCGGAGTCCGAGTTTTAAAACACTGGTCTTGAGTTAAATGTACTTATTATCAAACAATCCAAATATTTGTTACAGTGCTTAGCCCAATTTATCTTCAAGAAAATGGGCAATTTCAAACCAGATCAACCAAGCCAAGATCTTCAAACCTTGGTACGCAACCTCACCTTAGGAATGCTAGAACAGTCTGCAAGATATCCTCAATAGGTCTATTATACTTCAAGATCACAATGCTATGATCTTAGATATGTATGTTCAAGTTCAGTCACAGAATTAGCCACAGAGAAGACCTTTGATCAGAAAGGAAGTCAATGAAGAGCCTCTTCAAAAGATATCAAAATTGTTGTTAGTGTGGATCCAAAGATACCTTAGCAGAATTCAGATCAAGCTGCCTCAGACTTGTGAAAATTATCCCTCTCCAACAACTATTGCAGGTTTGCTTTAGAAGAGCTTCAAGGTCTGCACAGAGCTACCTCAGGAATGACAAAATGTCTCCCATAGGAAAGCTCCAACATAGGGCATAGATCTGTCGCAACCAACAGCAAAAGGACGTCTTGGAACTGCCACATAAGACTTGCCGAAAATTCCACAGTAAACCCTCAATAGCCTTAGTAAATATCAGTCCATAGATCCTTTGATAATCCTGTCTCAGAAAGCTCACAAAAAAGACATGCAAAAATGAATTTATGCTCAGAAATTGTTGCAATTATACCTCAGTATTTATCATCTATTCAAGGCGAAAATAAAGTCTCGAGATCTGCAGCTCAGCTACAGAAGAATGGCTTCATATGTGTATGAAACTCGCTTCATAGAATGCATTTGCTACAAGAGTATGGCCTCAGATAAATCCACAATACTGAGTTCCGAAATTGTCCTCAAAAGTATCTGGTTAGGGCTGAGATTTGTCAATGTAACAGCTTTAAATGTCCACGAAACAGGTCTTTTGAAACAGTGCGAAGTTCCACCCTTAGCTAATGAAGATACACCAAAAAGAGATTAAAAATATAGTAAGCCAATTACCCCAAGCAATCTCTGTAAACTCAGCCTCCACCTTAGTTCAGTGTTGACAATACAGGGCCTTACGAAATCAGATTAAGGAATTGCAAGGTCGAACTGATGTGCTCCATGGAGAAGTACGAGCTCAATATATACTGGACGTGGAGGGTTCTAGGAGAAAACCTACTTGCCTTATTTCATGGAGTCGACTTGACATAATTTTAATTTTAATTTAAAAATTAAGTTTTGGAGCCAAAAAACCCCATAATTAATTTGGTCGACTTACTTTTGGAGGGAGTCATTTCAATTTGAATTTTGGACCAAATTGATTTCCACGAAATATTCAACTTAATCCTTCAATGAAAGTCTTTCTTGGCTTCATCATTTGAGCAATTTTTTAGCCAATGATAATCTGCCACATCATCTTATTTTGGGGACTATGACCACAAGAAGGGAGTGTTGACTATACAGGGCCTTACGAAATCAGATCAAGGAATTGCAAGGTCGAATTGATGTGCTCCATGGAGAAGTACGAGCTATATCCTGGACGTGGAGGGTTCTAGGAGAGAGCCTACTTGCCTTATTTCATGGAGTCGACTTGACATAATTTTAATTTTAATTTAATAATTAAGTTTTGGAGCCAAAAACCCCATAATTAATTTGGTCGACTTACACTTTTGGAGGGAGTTGTTTCAATTTGAATTTTGGACCACATTGATTTCCACAAAATATTCAACTTAATCCTTCAATGAAAGTCTTTCTTGGCTTCATCATTTGAGCAATTTTTTAGCCAATGATGATTTGCCACATCATCTTATTTTGGTGACTTTGACCACAAGAAGGGAGCTTCAATTTTTGATCAAGCATATCTCTCAAACCGAGATGAGCCGCAAGGCATACCATATATCATTAGAATCAGAACAACGAGGAGAATCAAAAGATGATGGTCTTGAGAGCAAATATACTAATCTTCATTGTCAACATCTTCAACAAGTGTGGGGCTTCTAGGGTTTCCCTTCCAGGGCTTCTTGTCATTTGGAGCTTCAATCAATGCAATCCATATGAACATTAAGAGTGTTCAAGAATCGACGTTGGCATCAATGACAACACCACTCAACATAGTAATCCTTCGACCTCAACCACAATGGCCAAGCCATGGCTCAACACCTCATATAATCCCCTAAAAAAATAGTAAGCCAGTTACCCCAAGCAATCTTTGTAAACTCAGCCTCCACCTTAGTTCAATGTTGACTATACAGGGCCTTACGAAATCAGATTAAGGAATTGCAAGGTCGAACTGATGTGCTCCATGGAGAAGTATGAGATCAATATATATTGGACGTGGAGGGTTCTAGGAGGGAGCCTACTTGCCTTATTTCATGGAGTCTACTTGACATAATTTAAATTTGAATTTAACAATTAAGTTTTGGAGCCAAAAAACTTCATAATTTATTTGGTCGACTTACACTTTTGGAGGGAGTCGTTTCAATTTGAATTTTGGACCATATTGATTTCCACAAAATATTCAACTTAATCCTTCAATGAAAGTCTTTCTTGGCTTCATCATTTGAGCAATTTTTTAGCCAATGATGATTTGCCACATCATCTTATTTTGGGGGCTTTGACCACAAGAAGGGAGCTTCAATCTTTGATCAAGCATATCTCTCAAACCGAGATGAGCCACAAGGTATACCATATACCATTAGAATTAGAACGACAAGGAGAATCAAAAGATGATGGTCTTAAGAGCACATATACTAATCTTCATTGTCAAAATCTTCAACAAGTGTGGGGTTTCTAGGGTTTCCCTTCCAGGGCTTCTTGTCATTTGGAGCTTCAATCAATGCAATCCGAATATTAAGAGTGTTCAAGAATCGACATTGGCATCAATGACAACACCACTCAACATAGTAATCCTTCAACCTCAACCACAATGGCCAACCATGGCTCAACACTACATATAATCCCCTTGATATAACTATCATTCCAAGATACCCTCACAAACTTCCTGCGTAGTATGAAGAATGGTTGTCCAAGTTCAATGGGATTGATGTGATCACACCTTAAAAACATATGGATGAGTTTTATTAGTGTGTTGGTGGAAGGATGATTAAGGAAGAAGACGTTGTTATAGTGTTGTTTCCCATCTCCAGGGAATGCTAAAGATTGGTACCTAGATTTTCATGTAGGAGGATTTAAAAAATGGAACCAACTCCATCAAGCATTTAGCAAAAGATGGGCCACTGTTAAGGAAGGCATGCAAGTGTCAAGGATTTCACTCAAAGGTTTGACAAGTTGTACAAACCTACTAAACTTGCCATCCTTGCATTATATGTTGATGCTTTCCTCGCACACATTTTATGCCTTGAGGGATAAAGATCCTTAGATCCTTGAACAAGCCAAGGCCTTTGCTATCACCATTAAGTGAAATTTGACAACATTTAAAAATTAACTTCTTTCATGCCCCCAAGCCAAAGTGGAGGTCAAATCTAAACCATCTACCCAAGTCGGTCCCAACTGACAAGCCTTTACCCAAAAGTTTGACAAGATTACTAATGAACTAATGTTGGGACAAATGGCTATGATGAATAAATTGACCACCTCTAATAGAGAAAGGGTCTCATCAGAACTATCCTCCTGAGCCTCGATTCAATAATGATAGGGCTCCTAAAAGGAATAATAATAGTGCCAAGAATACTTCTCAACAAGATGTGCCTAATATCCTTGCCCCTACCAACATCAAGAAGGATATCCTTGGTGTCAAAAGTGTGATGAATTCCATAGTGAAGAAGAATGCCCATATAATCAACATGAAGGGGAGGAAAGCATATAATCAACCTAAAGGGGAGGAAAGCCTAGAGCATTTAAACTTGATCAATGACTCTGGTCCTTTCACTACTTTACTTCATGATACTTCATCCCTTCCTCAACAACAGCATGAAGTAGTAACTGAAGAACCTCGTAAAGAAAGTGATGAGCAAATTAATGTTGTTGGATCCAGGGTTAGGTTCAAAGGATTGCATTATACTAGAAAGAATAATGAAACAAGCCACCCTAAAGCAAGTGGTAGTGTTGCTCCCCAAAGAAATGTGATTAAAGCATCTCTTCCCTCTAGTAAGAGCATTCCCAAGATAGCTCCCTCTAATGCCAATAATGGGATATCACAAGATCTAGATTTGGAAGGTTCCCTCACTAAAGTGAATGTGCCTATCCAACTCATGGAACTTGTGAAGCTTGAACCGCAAAAAGGTCAAGTTAGGAAAATCCTCAACCTAGATAAGGAACACGAGTACCCTCCTCTGCTATTACAAAATGTGTTATGACCAAAAGAATGGAGGGCACGTACCTTTTATATTGTCCCGCGTAATTAACAGCTTAATATTGCATAATTGTATGCCTAACTCCATGGCCTCTGCCAATGTCATGCCTTTAAGGGTGATGAATCAATTAGAGCTACAAAATACTAAACCTTACAGAAATGTGTGGGGTTTTGACTCAAGAACCATTCTTGTGCATGATTTAATTAAAGATGTTAAAGTTCCTTTGGCTACTAATAGAGGCATAGTTGTGTTAATGGATATAGTAGTCATAGTTGTTCCTAATGCCTAGGCATGCTCTTATCAAGAAGATGGTTGGCCTTTGTTGGTGGGGGCATTTACGGATGGATCTATCCTATGCTACCATACTCACATCGGATGGAAAACCATTTATCTTATATCGAGAGCCACATATGGTTGAGCATGTTGAAGACATCGATCATTTCCCTTTCCCCATTACCCCTGAAAATTGTAGCAAGATGGGAGCGGCCCTAAGCCTGTTAAGTTTAAACCTGCAAGTAGGATGGAAGAACTTCGAGCCTAGTATCCATGGGAGACCGTAGTTGAAGAAAGTGGAGGAAAAGTGTCTCGTAAATCAATTGCTTTCTTCCAAAACCAAAAGACATACATAAAAGAAATAAAAAGAAACAATGGGTTGAGAGACAAGGAAAAGATTTCCAAGTCGATGATCTAGTCCTGGTTAATGACAATCCTTATCCATATAAGGGGTTACTATTTTTACATAGCCAACCTTGATGGGAAGCCCTAGTCATCAATAGTGGATGGAAAGCACCTCACACCTTTTTGTGGAACCTAATGCATTCATTTGTAGATAGTTAGCATCGGGATTGTGAGCATTGCATTCTTGTGTGTGACTCCTTTTGATATTGTTCATGTCGATGTCTCTATATAATAGTTAGATATCGTGTTTGCTTTAGCTAACATCTTATTTTAGCATCATCTTATCCAATATTGCAAGGGTGATGGTCAGCACCCTACTCAATTGTTATTAACAAGTTGTTGTGAGTCTACAGGTAACAAGTCTACGAGCACAACAATTTTTTGGGATTCTCATGCATTGCTCATCCAAGCACATTGATCATGCGCTCTATGGTGACCACAAGTCCCCAAGTTGGAGCTAGATGTTATCCACCAAAAGTGGGTAACCCCTAAGAGAAAAAAAATCTCCTCACTTGACAACCAACCAACCAACAACCCCATGATGGTCAGCACATAGAACTCTGTCGGATTTCTCCACCTATTGCTCTAGTCGGATCTCTCTTCCATCTAGCATTTCTTCTTAAAAGATGGTAGGCCATCTATCAATGAGTTACTCTAACCATTCTTGCAATCATGTGCTTTCATTTAATGTTATGGGCATATTAATATGGATCACAAGGCAAATTGGATGACTGACCAATCTCAATTGTATTCTTACTCCCACACTTCACCTGCAAAATTAGTCTTTGACTCTAGTCCAGTGGGACCTCCTCTGAGGCCTTAGGATTTAGGAAGGGCACTACCACAAAGGCACTAATTGATATGGCATGTTCAAGGTAATCCATACTTACCACTTTCCATCTCTCCGGATTATCCATCTCCATTCTTAAGGTTGGTGGTCATTGGTCATTAGGATTGGCACCCTTTATTCACACCATTGAGTTAGGGACCAAAAACTTGCCCCAGAGGTTGATGCTACTAAAAGAAAGTTAAAAGCATATAAAGCTAGACTGAAAGAAAATGTAAAATGCAAAATATGGTTGTGACAATATTTGGCACATGGGAAAAATCCTAACATGAGCTCTACTCCCTCATTAGCCATCACCCAATTCTGTAGAAAATCCATGAAATTTTGATCTGTTGATGTGAACAATCTGAAAACAAGTTTCGTTTCATATAAACATAGAATTTCTCTACCAAATTTGGCAACAGAATAGGAACATAAATAAATCACAGTCACATAGTAGCAAAACACAATATTTTTCTACAGAACCCAACTGGGAAAACCCTCTCCTTGATTGAGAATTTTATCGATATAAAATGAGCAATTGATCTCTTACAAATACAATTGTTTCAATAGAGAATACAATCTGATTCTCTCTGCTTGTACTAAGTTGAAACTATCTATGAGACCCCTGGTCTGCTTGCCTTCTTCAATACTCGCACAAGCTCCTCTTGTACATCCTTTCTCTCACAAGCTCCACACATAAACCTGTGCAACCTTCTCACAAACCCGTCATCTCTATTGTTGTGTCTCACCAACTCATGCTCACAAGGAAATGAATCAAATTGTGCCTTCGCTCCTCCTTTTAAAGTAATTCGAATGGCTAAGTTTAGTGAGTTTCTAATTAAGGAGTTTGCGTTTGTGATTGATTGAGTTAGCATGAGTTAACTACTCATGTAACTTGTCCTATCTCAAACCAAGGACTTGAGACTAAAACACACGTTCTTTTCCTCAATTAACTCGCACTAGAAGACTAATAACTCGGCTTTCCACTTTAACACATCAGTTAATTGCTTCATAACTCCTCCTAACTTTTAGGAGCAAATCCTAAATTATAGGAATTAGTCCTAACTTAAAGGGAACTCAAGCATGCTAAGGAGAAAACTCATTATGGTTCCCTTGATTAAGGCACAAATCAAGGAACCCTTTCTCACTATTATTTTCAACACTCCCTCTTAGCAAGGAAGGTGTTCTTGGAACAACCTCATTCACTTGGATTAGTCTCCAACACTACCATGTTGTCTGTTGTTGTAGCTACCTCCCTCTAAACTAGAAGACTTCCCTGCTTTCTTTTGTCGAACCCGTTCTAAAGACCTGTTCTTTCCCACCATGTTCTGCGAGTCCAAAATTTACCACTATCAATGATGGCAGCTCCTTTTGTGTCGCTAAACTTTGGCTCACTGATCTGCCCACTAGCAGGCCTTTAGCTCCACTAATAAGTCTGCTCATTGGGTCTTCTGGATCTGCCCTCTTATCAGTGGTTTGGCCATCTACAACCCATTGAACTAGGGCTCCACAATTGTTGTATCTTAACAACTCATTAGTCCTTCAATGATAATTAAATATGAGGACTTCAAGACCTGCCCACCTATAAAGATTCTGCCTGCTCCAGAATGTTGCTCCTATGGCACACAAATATGTAATCTGTGTGTTGGTCAATTTTGTTCACTGCTATGATAACATGTAGAAAATCCACGAAATTTTGATCTGCTAATATGAAAAATCTGAAAGCAAGTTTTTTTTTCTTATAGAAACAGAATTTCTCTACCAAATTTGGTAGCAAAATAGGAACATAAATAAATCACTGTCACACAATAGCAAAACACAATATTTTTCTAGGGAACTCAACTAGAAAAACCCTTTGCTTGATTGAGAATTTTATTGATAAAAAATGAGCAATTGATCTTTTACAAATACAATTGTTTCAATAGAGAATACAATTTGATTTCCTCTACTTGTACGAAGTTGAAACTATCTGCAAGACCCTTGATCTGCTTGCCTTCTTCAATACTCGCACAAGCTCCTCTTGTACGTATTTTCTCTCACAAGCTCCACACATAAACATGTGCAACCTCCTCACAAACCCGTGAGCTCTATTGTCTTGTCTAACCAACTTGTGCTCACAAGACAATGAATCAAATCTGTGCCTTCGTTCCTCCTTTTAAAGCAATTCGAATGACTAAGTTTAGTGAGTTTCTAATTAAGGAGTTTGCTTTTGAGATTGATTGAGTTAGCATGAGTTAACTACTCATGCAACTCGTCCTATCTCAAATCAAGGACTTGAGACTTAAACACGCATTCCTTTCCTCAATTAACTTGCACAAGAAAACTAATAACCTGGATTGGAAAATCATTAAAGTAAAACTATAAAAGACACACCAGAGGGGTGGAAAAAGTAAGCCAAGGAAAGCGGTAACTCATTTCGCCACGACTACTCACTCCTTACATCAATACACTCAGGATGTTGGACCCCCATTCGTTGGTCTCATGTCTATGGCACCTGCCTTGAAGTCATTCCCACTACATGACCATTATTTTCACACACACCTATGGATTAATGGGCTAACCTCGAACATGTCACTCCCCTTGGGGGTTGGAAACACCTAATAGAGTTCTTGACCTAATCATCCCTAACATAAGTGAGGCAACTTGTTTACAGGTCCTACTCTAGTTAGACATTTGAAGGTGAGTTTTGCATGAAGTATTCTTGTGCCCCTAACATTAGATATGGTTAACTATGATGCTCTAATGGAAATGAAGTTGATCTCGCTTGATCTTAAGAGGTTTTGCTCAAGCAGGGTATCACATTAGCAGCAAAGATCCCCTTTAGCACCACTCTAGAGAACATTTTGCCCCAATCTAAAAGCATAAATGACCTTGATGCTTTCGCATTGCCCCTCCAGAGATGATCATTGGGCTCTAAGATGATTGCACAAGATACTATAGCCCCTCATGTACCTCCATATGCTAAAATGTTGAGCCATAAGGCTTGATGTTAGACTACTTGATGATGTGCCCAAATGGACCCAAGACGTCCCCTAGGCTAGCCTTGACCCTATTTGATGGATGTTGCTTATTCTAGAGCCCAGATGAGGATTGTCATTGAGATGACCTGGGAGGGATTACACATTGTCCTTAGACCCCAATGCTTGTGCCACAAAACCTAGAAGGGTGACAAAAGCCTCTTTATGGAAGACATCATGGTTGAGGAGGCACTTTTTGGAGATGTACCCATGCTTTTTGAGGATTTCCTAGACTAAGGAGCACTCGTGAACCTATTCATCACTTGCTTGATGGATCTTGATCATTTCTAGAGGATGAAATTCATCATTCAAGTTTATTAATAAAATATATGTATTTTCTATCTAAAGTTGCATTGTCCGCTTCATGTGGTATCAGAGCAATTCAGTCCTCTAGCTAGGGTTTTCAAATCATGCTAAATCATTCCCTATTCTCTGTGTTCCATCGTTCATATTTTTTTCCCAATTCCTTTCCGTAGTGAACACCATCATCAGGACTTCTATTCATCCACTGCCTTCCAACACTAATACCCTCGACACCATGTTCCTGTTTGCCATCCCCTATATTGCTTTGTGTCGTTCGTCCCTTGTAATCACGCGTTCTCGCAAACCCCCAATGTCGTTCTATGGTTCCACGCTAACAACCAAGAAACAATGACTGTGTCCTGTTTGTGCCCAGTCCATATGTCGTGATACCATTTCCAGTTCATGTCGCTTGGTCGATTAAACATCACCTGCTTCCCAACCATTCCCCTGTCGCACATCTGTTGTTTCTACTTGAGCCTCGACATAACCGATTCCTATTCCCTTGTCGTCCGTCGCATTTTGTCTGCAGTACCTTCCCAACCGGCAAAACGTTCTGTTGACCATCAAATTGTCGGCCATTGTCCCTATCAAACCGCAATTCCAACATTGACTACCAATTCGTATCCTCTTGTCCGTTCATCGTGGTTTGTCCAACATATATATCAATTTAAATTAAATTGATTATATAATTTTTTAAAAAAAAATATTATTATATATATATAATATATATATATATATATATATATATATATATATATATATTATTATTTATATAAAAATAATAATAATAATAATAATATAATACATACATAAATAAATAAATAATAAATATAATAAATAACAATATTATTATTTAATAAAAAAATTAAGTTACGCTAGATAAATATACTCCACCTCAAGCCCGCGCGATCGCTTCATCAATGTCGATGGTCGATTTCGATTGGACAAGGCGGAAAAATCGAGGCACTCCAGGATATGACAAAGAGAATAGAGAGTCAGCTCTAGCAAAACCAGAAAGAATTTAAAAAGGATCAGGCAGTCCTTTCAAATAAGGTGGATCAAGTGATGATATTGTTGACATGTATTTCTGAAAAGATGAAGGTTACACCCAATCAAATACCCCAGAATAATGAAGCTACTCAACATCTCAATTCTCCAAATTCGTCAAACTCACATGAGAAACCCGAGTCTCCAAAGACATCTTCCATGCCTAATCAAGCAAATAGTAACACGAATTTTCAGAATAGGCAGCTTTGGAATCCATACACCAATATGTCGTTTTCAAATCAATACCCCTTCTTGACTCCGTCGATAGCTACATATCAATGAAAAGCAAAACTTAAGCTATCCAAATTTGACAGTAACGAAAAATGCAACATTGCTTGGTTCAATAAAGCATAAGAATATTTCGAGATTTACGGTATTGACAATGATGACGAAAAGATCAGGCATGCTTCCATGCAAATGGAAGGCAAAGCATATAATTGGTATATGTGGTGGAAAAAGACATTCTTTAAAAGGTTCCAAGGTGTTAAGGAAGAAGAGTTCTTCTCAGCACTCACCAAATTGCAACAAAAAGGAGATGTGGACGAATACACTCAAGAATGGGAAACTTTAGCTACGCGAGTACCTGGATTATCATAAACTTGTCTCATTCAATCGTATACCACGGGACTTAAACCCCATCTCCAGGTTGAACTCGAGCTTCTTGACATCACTTCTATAAAGGTAGCCAGACAGAAGGCAAAAGCTACTGAAAATAAACACAAAAAAAATGCAGTGGCCGAAGGTTGAAAGAGTATATTCAAGACGAAGATTTTCCCAAGCCACGAACATGGATAACACAAAATATGTACCACCACATCTTCGTGAAGGAGAAAAAACTAACTTGGAAATGCAAAGAATGAAAAAGGGAAAGTGCAAAGGTTGTGGCGAAAAATGGGATCCTAAACATAGGTGTGCTAAAGGAAAAGAGACCATGAACTTGTATAAATGTGAAGCAACTAATGATTCAGACAGTGATGAATCAAACGTAGAAGAAATCGAAGATTCCCCACAAGTTTCTCCAAAACCACATGGTGAGAGCATTCCGCAAGTATCATTACTGGCTATGACAGGTATATCACAGTCGCAGACATTAAAATTAAAAGGACATATGAAGAAGAACAATGTAATGGTTCTAATCGATACCGGTAGCACCCACAATTTTTTGGACTCAATCATGGCAAAAGGCTCAACATTTCCACATTTCCCATGCCCAACATGAAGGTTATGGTAGCTAATAGTAAGAAAATTGAAAAGGTAGGGAAATGCCATAAAGTCAAATTGCAGGTTCAAGACTATAATTTACAATCTTCATTCTACATTGTACCATTAGGAGGAGTGGATGTGGTCTTAGGTATCCAATGGCTACAAACCCTAGTCACTTACTCTACCAACCATCAAAAGCAGTTTATAAAATTTAAATGGGAAGGGCAGAAATACAAGTTATATGGGTTCCAGCCACTGGAGAACCAAATTGTATCATCATCCCAGATGATGAAAATGATTCGGAAGGGAGCACCAACTTATGTAGTACAGTGTCATCAATTAGAAATGTTAAGTTCAAGTCTGGTCAACGAAGAAGCACCAAAAGTCCAAAAGCTAATTCAAAAGCACGAAAAAGTATTCCAAGACCTTCCGATGAAGATGCTTCCTAAAAGAGAAATCGAGCATACAATAGAAGTCAAAGCAGGATCAAATCCCATCAACATCAAACCGTATCAAAATCCACATCATCAAAAAACTGAAATCGAGAGATTAGTCCAAGATCTTTTAAAGTGTGGCATCATCACAAAAAGTAAAAGTTTGTATGCTGATCCAATCGTATTAGTTTGAAAGAAAGATGGATCGTTCAGATTATGCTTTAATTATCGAGGACTAAACAAAATAACAATTAAAAACAAGTTTCCAATTCCTTTTATCGATGAAATGTTGGATGAACAACATGGCGCTAAATACTTCTCAAAATTGGACTTAAGGTCAGGTTATTATCAAATCATAACAAGGTTGATAGACGTAGCAAAAACTGCGTTCTAAACACATGAAAGTCATTACGGGTTTAAAGTAATGCCTTTTGGTTTAACCAATGCACCGGCAACATTCCAAGATACTATGAACGAGTTATTTTGTCCATATCTAAGGAAGTTTGTGTTAGTATTCTTTGATGACATTCTAATTTATAGTAAAACATGGAAGGAGCACATACAACATTTGGAACAAGTTCTTACTCTATTAGAAAAACATCAGTTCTATGTCAAGAAATCCAAATGCACTTTTAGGAAGGAAGAAGTAGAATATTTTGGACATGTAATATCCAAGGAAGGAGTAAAAATAGATCCTAATAAGATCAAGGCTATAAGGGAATGACCCAAACCAATTAACATCTCCAAGCTAAGAGGATTCTTAGGATTGACTAGGTATTATCGAAGATTTATTAAAAACTATGCCCATATAACCGCACCCCTATCGAACCTTCTAAAGAAGAACTCATTTCGATGGAATGATGAAGCAGAAAAGTGTTTTGAAGAATTGAAGGAAGTTATGTCTAATGCCCTTTATTGGCAACTCCAGACTTCTCAAAACCATTTGTAATTGAATGTGATGCTTCAGGTTTTGGCATAGGAACAGTACTAATGCAGGATGGTCACCCAATCGCGTTTGAAAATAGAAAGCTCAATAAGCAAGAATGTCTCAAGTCTACATACAACAAGGAAATGCTTGTTATTATGCACACATTAGCCAAATAGAGACAATATCTCTTGGGAAGTAAGTTTCTAATACGAACAAATCATAATAGTCTTCAGCACCTCTTCCAGCAGAAAAACACTATCTACATAACAACAAAAATGGATTAAAAAAATCACTACCTTCAACATGGATATACTACATAAGAAAGGGAAAGATAATGTAGTAGTCAATGCCAGTGAAGCATGACCCGTATTAGACCGGTGAGTACCTGCGGGTCTTGGTGGGTTCTATACCAAGTCGGGTCACTCGCATAGAACCTGCGTTTAAGACCCGGACTCGGCGGGTATCTTATAGAACCCATCTACCAGTATAAGACCCGCGGGTATTCTATAAGACCAGTATTAGACCCCTATAGAACCTGTCGAGCCTCAAAAGGCACAATTTGTTCTATTTTTTTTTGTCTTTTTTGGAAATGAGGTGATCTATCTGTTGCACTCTAATTAGACTTATACCATCTAGCTCTTTCAAATCTTTACTTCCTTGAGGTACACATCCAGCCACTACCAAAGGTTTCTTTACAGCTCTACCCTTGTGAATCAAGGTCTCCATGGCTAATTGATTGGGTGACTTTACTGTGCATCTGTTCTAAAAGCATATAGTTATTCACCTTGTATGTGCCATCCATTTCCATAGTCCTTGAAACCCTCCTGAATTCTAACCAAAGATCTTCAATTTCTTTCCGTTATAATTCTTTTAAGATTTGTATAGTAATGCACTTGTAACTACCAGCCAATGGGTTTTACTTCTCTGCACCACCACCTTCTTGGAAAGGAAATTACCTCCTTAGAAGAAAGTTACATGCTTGCTAAGTTATGCTCCAAAATAAAGTGAGGGATTAGGGATGATCCTTTGACTCAAAATAGTTTCAGAGATGGGTGTACATGCTTTTTCTATTATGGTGCAATTTTTGCCATACCCGTCACTCAATTGAATGACCTTTAAGCTTGCATTCTTGGGGTCACGCGTCCTATTTGCTAGCACGCTTTTACACATGAGTTTGATTTAGATTTAGAGTAGAGTTTTCTTTTACTTTGATCTTTGCTAATAGATGCATTATACGTTCCTGCATTCCTTTTATAGTTGTTGATGCATGTTAACTTATTTTGGTCATTTGTGGATGTTAATCAAATTTCAAATTTTGTACAGCTTGCATACATTTTTCTCAAAGTCCCTCCTGAGTTTTGTATAGAAGTGTCAATCTAACCTTCCTCCTTTGAACTAGGTTTAGTGTCCCCTATCTAGTATCAACATCTTCTCTCTAAACTTCATCATTGCTTTATCTTTCTCCTACTTGGTGAAGTTTGACGGTTTACGAACTTTTTTCATTTCCTGTTGCGGTGGCTTTGGTGGTAACACCTCATCTTATTTTTACTTTTGCAAGGCCCCCTTGTATGTGCTTAGTTTGAAGAATGTAATCTCTAGTCCCTTTTACCTAGTTTCATCTTTAGTAGTGAAGAATGTAAGCTCTAGTCCCTTCGACCTAGTTTCATCTTTAGTGGTGAAGAATGTAATCTCTAGTCCCTTCAACCTAGTTTCATCATTCTGATTGTAATCTCTAGTCCCTTTTGTGCTTAAAATTTACCATATTTTAACTTTTTTGTATTTTGACGAGTCTTATAAGGGTCGTTCCCAAGTCTTATACGAGTCGACCAGTCAATGTCGTGACGAGTCTTATATGAGTACGAGTCGTGCAACATTGGTTGACGCTTTGTCGAGGAAAGACGAAGAACCATCATTACTTGCAGTTTTAGTTGTTGCTATCGAATGGCTTAATGAGATTCGAAGTGAATATGCAAAAGCTCTGGAAACAAGTGCTATAATCAATAACCTACCTAAGAATTCAAAATTTGAATGGAAGAACAATATTCTTTGGTACAAGGGAAGAATTTATCTGAATTCAAATCCTAAATTTAAAGACAAGATTCTCAAAGAGTCGCATGATTCACTGCCAGACGGACATGTAGGATTCTTTAAAACCTATTATAATGCACGTCAGTCATTCTTTTGGAAGGGAATGAGTAATGATATTCAAAACTATGTAGCAGAATGTGATAAATGCCAAAGGAATAAAAATGAAAATATTATGACACCCGGACTATTTCATCCCTTAAACATCCCGAATCAAAAATGGGAGGAAATATCAATGGACTTCATTGAAGGTCTACCAGTGTCTGATGGTAAGGATAAAATTCTTGTAGTAGTCGACAAACTCACCAAGTATGCTCACTTTATTGCAATGAGGAAATCAGACTCAACAAAACAAATCCCTAAGATATTTTGCAAAAATGTTTACAAATTACATGGGTTCCCCAAGGTCATTGTGAGCGATAGAGATGCCAAATTTAAGGGTAATTTTTGGAAGGAATTTTTCACACATATAGGAACCTACCTCAACATGAGTTCAACTTAACATCCTCAAACAGATGGCCAAAAGAGGAAGTCATGTTCGCAACGTTTTCCATGTATCCTGTCTTAAAAGGGCACTTGGTGAACATCAATCAGCGCAAACGACACTTTCGACTTTAGATGACGAAGGAAGGGTTATTCTAGAGCCAAAAGGTATCATCTCCATAAGGGAAAAGAAGTTGCAATCACAAGTAATCAAAGAATACCTGATCAAGTGGAAGGACTTACCAAAAGAAACTTCTTGGGAGACCGAAGCATTTCGTCAACAAACCCGTCATTACATATGCTTTGAGGACAAACCATCTTTTCAAGGAGAAGGCAATGTTATATAAAATTAAATAAATTGTAGCTAGTAAGTAATTAAAGGGCATGATCTTTGATCATGCCCATTCACCAAGAGGCACCCAAGTTGTATTTAAGCCAGGGCCTCCCACAGTGTAATTCATCATTCAAGTTTATTAATAAAATATATGTATTTTCTATCTAAAGTTGCGTTGTCGGCTTCATTTTGCTTGTAAAATTATGAAAATGAGACTTGGTTGCCCTCATATAAATAGAAGGAAGTCTCATTTCACTTGTATCACCATTCATTCATAACAATCTTCTCTCTTTGGATGTGTGCATTAGCTCCTTGCCTCTTCTACTTGGCCACAATGTGATTTCTATGGTGTGAATTGCTCTCGGAGGTGGAATTTTGCTTGAATTTGGTTTCTTGGGATTGATTGAAGTGATTATTGTGGAAATTTTGTAAGTTTATTGCATATTTTCTATATTTTGCATGTTATATTGTTTGAAGTATGGTTTCTACATGTGCCATGGTTAGAATTGCTAAATTTATATAGAAATATTGCTCCTTTATGATATGCAAAATTGTGTTCCTTGAATCCTTGAAGAGAACTCCAAGTTGTGCATCTCTTAAAATTAAAATATCCCTAAAAAGCAAGCCGCTAGGGTTTGTAAGTAGATGCCCTTACCATGTCACCCTCTTCAACAAGGTCATCCTCATTGAATTTGCCCTAGAAGACTCCATTGCCCATTTAGATCAAGGTACTAGTCTAAGTGGTGGTGATCAAATCTTCTATTTTTACCAATTCCTCTCTTTTATCTTAAAATTCAAGATATCCTAGGGTTTGGGTTAGGGTTTCTATGAAATATTGCTAAAAAAATAATTTTGTTGTGCCATTGCTATTTAAGTAGAAATTGAATTACATAATTGTGAAAAAGCAAAATCTAGCATCTCTTGCATGCTTAAACACTATTTTTAGGGCTCACATCATCATTATATTGCTACTTTAAGCATGTTTCAGCCATAAAAAAGTCATTTCCAAACCCTAAATTCTGCATATCTAATTGATAGTCTCAATCCTTTGTTGATTAATCATTGTAAGACTACTTCTTATGGCTGCTATATAACATTGCATGCCCTGTCATTGAAAATCAGTGAAACCCTAACTTATAACAGCCCTATATTTGTTGGAGTGGTCTAGGAACAAAGTACTTGTACTTTGATAAACATTATCCAAGCCCTCAGAGCTCTGCCAGTACCCTATCTCAATCATTAGACCTCCTCAATCACCTTGAACCCTCCTTATCAAATATCCTTTAGGTGATTGTATAGGGAAGCCTCCGTTGTGGTTTAACCACCACAAAATAGCTGGAGCAAGGCTGTTGAGATGACAATGGTAGCTGATCTCTTGTTGCCTTGAAGTCTTGATCTTCCTAATGAGGCTTTGCACTAGACCTGCTAGATTTTGCAGTAACAATGCCAAAGGCAGTGTAAGAACTCATTCATACGTGGATTTTTTAATAGCAGAACATGAAATCTTATATACAGAATTTAAATAATTAATCTATTGAAAACCAACCTGTCTACTTTGCTGATAATCTGTCTGCTGAGTCTGCTCTGCTGCAAATTTTGTCCGGCTGCGTTACTGTTTGCTCTGCTGCAATTCTTGTCTGGCTGCATTACTAAAACGGTCAAAACCTCCCTGTCGAACTGAGTACAACCTAGGTACTCAGTCTCAGAAAGCTTTCAATTGAAGCAATCTGTTTTCCTCCGTGCCCAAAAACATCAGTATAATCAAGACTCGTATCCAAAATTATTCTCCACTCTGCTGCCCCCCCCCCCAAAACTGGTTTTTCCCTCATCTTTTATTTCCTCATCCACCACTTTCTCCTCATCCCCGTGTCAAAATTTTGGTTACGTGTACTTTATGAAATCAAATCTCATTTGATTCCGTTGATCTTTATTTGGATACATAGTTTAATTTAATAAAGTTTATTTATATATATATATATATAATGAATTAATTAAATTCATTAAATTTATACTTTTTAATTAATTTTTATTATTTTATTTATTTTATTATTTTCTTAATTTTAAATTGTAAATTTTAATCTGTACTTTAAAATAAATATTTTATGTTGGTTTTAAGGACTTATCATATATATGATACTCTGGTGTGGTGTTAATTTATTACCTTAATTTATATCTCCCCCTGTAGTAACTAGTTTACATATAGTGCGATACATGCGGGTCCATGCATACGTAGCTATCTTATGGAGGTCTCGTATGTATGCTAATACTCGTATTTTATTTATAGGCGGGTCATTACAGGCAGCTTCCAAAAGAGAATGTTCCTCAAGTACAATTCATGTCATAATATACAGAAATATGCACATCCTGTACAAGACAACTGCTCGGACATGAAACTTAACATGGGTATAAAGACGACTGTAAACAGGCAGAAAATGATTTCTTTGTTCATGACAAAGTTGAAGCGAAAAGTATTTGCTAACAAATGCTAATATTTGAAATGCTCTTAAATGGATACAAGTATACAGTGGTGCTGTTAATTATGTATTGGAATATAGTCTAATTCAATTTTTATTGAAGTCAAGCCAAATAAGCTAAGTTAGTTAACCTACCCTACAAAAGTATTCACCAGTTATTTTTGACATCAGGATAATACATTGGCATGAACAACAAAGCAGGAATGAATTCAACGGTGTCCATTTTGGAGTTTGTCCAACCCAAACAAAAAGAGTGACGCAGGCCATACATATTCATTTATGCATTTACCTTAAATGAGATTATGATGACCTGAACATTGCTTAAAATAACATATTTTACTACTATAATTTGCATGGGCATTGTTCATCACCAGCATTTTCTTTGACACGACAGTTATAAGCTCACAGGGTATATATAATATAAGAAACTCAAGGCCTGTAGAATTTAAGCCAACTATGAAGTAGTCCTAACTTCTGATTGCTTTGTTTCAACATACTCAAGGCAAGGTGACTCCCAATCAGATCAAAAGATGAGAGATCCTAGGGAAAGCTTTGATCAAAGTACACAATTAGGTATATGAAGGAAGTGACACATCAGACACATTATCAATATGATTTCATTTTACAGGAAATGCTCACCTTCTTTTATTACTTGTATTATCTATTGAAGCTATCATTTCAGCATAACAAGTGTTTAAACTCCTTCAAACGGGCAATCTAATTCCATATTGCATTGTAACCTAAGTTACTAGAAGCAGAATTGTAGGATCAAGTACAGGTGTGAATTTAAATATAAGGCTGACTTCTCTAGTTTCCAGTTGATTATACTTGGTTCTCCCCAGTTTACGACTACATTAACAATATTCATCTTTTAACCTCGCCTATAACACTCAAATCAAGTTATTAGTAATATGAGAATAGAAGATATAATTCAAACAGAACTAGAGCAAAAAATACATTCAAAGCCACCAAGTAGCCTTGTCATTCTGCTAAAAAAGACATGAAGCTAAAAAGTGAACTGTCAATCACTGGAAAAGGCTTCTATCCCTTGAACTTTCAAAACATCTGCGTTTGCAGTCTTGCAATTCTGAACTTAGCTCATAGACAATGCAATTAAAATCAAAAACAAAAATAAAGAAAAACAGCTAAAGATGTTCACCATGAAATTGGTACTTCAAGAAACCAAACCATTTCAATATGTGACAAAACATGCACCATTGGATTCCTGGTAGATCCCTATATATCAAGATATTTATTGCCAATACGAAAAGGTCTCTACAAATTTTTCATCCTGCATCTTGGGGTTGGTAAATCCCCAAAGCTACAGTTCGGAGTCAAAATGAATTTAGGAAACTGTATATTTTAATTTCGATTGTTTCCCAGCTAAAAGTATGTTTTGACATCTGTATTTAGCTCTAAATTGAGAAAAATATATTGGATCTGGTATTCATAAAGCTTAGGCAGTTGGAGCAACTAAATGTTTGGCCATTTGCATAGGATGACCTGATCATATTTCAGACAGCAATCTATAACAATAGTTGCAGACTAAGAAATAAGTGAAATTCTCTCTGAAGTACCTCATGGAATGGCATGCCAAAGTCAACTCTAAAGAGATTTTGAAGTAAAACAAGCAAATACTACAAAATTACAAATCACTACCTTTCAACCCAGCCATCATGGAAAATTCATTGGGAGATTACTTGGGTCTAATTGCAAGAGAAATGGGGAAGAAATGTGGACAAATTCTGAAGAGGTGACATCTAAAAAGCAACCATTGCAGAAAAATGGAAAGTCCTAAACTCCACTTGACAAACTATTAGAAGGCCAACAGGAAACATGGACTTAAAAAACACTTAGATAAGGAAGCAACATAGATGAATTTTGAAGGAAAAACCTGCAATACCTGGATATAACCACATCCATGAGGTATTGATATTCAACAGAAGCATTTGCTTACTTCTGGCAGCAGACCAAGATCCCGACTTATGGTGTGATGTCTGATTGACCTCTTCAACTCAAGCAATTTCTATAGTTAGCAAGAACATGTTTCTCCTCATTTTTTCCAAAGCCAGTCCACTACTAAAAAAGATGTATAGTTGTCATCATAAATTATTGTACTACCATTTCAAGATAAGGAGAAAACTTGGCCTGATTCTTACTTTTCTCCATTTCATTGAAATCCATGCAGACATACACGACAAACAACACAGAATCCATCCAGAACCTACGACTTCAATAATTTTAGAACCACTCATTTATTGTACAGTCTTGCTTGTGTGATTGATCTCCTGGCACAGCTTTCAGCATCATAATTATGCTGGTTCAAGTAGAGAAGTAACTTACAAAAAGGCTTGTAGCTTAAAATATTTTTGGTCTCCTCCAAAATATGTTCGAATGAGTCCACAACAAACTGTTCCAAGAACTTCTCCTGCAAATATGCCACTTTTGAATTTAGAAATTAAACACATCTAACTGCAATAATGTTCTATTGTTTCCTCCTCAAAAATTTCTATGTAAATCTAAAATGACTTTTTCAAGTGAACAGAAGATTACATAGTATAGAAGCAAGAGAATAGAAGAATAAGTCCAAATACAAGAATATGTTAACCAGCAGTCATGTCAGGAAGGTTCCAGCAAATATATCGAGGAGTTGATTATATAGTAAACTTAGTGTATCACCTCCAACCATCGTTTAAACGTAAAATTTGGGCCACCAGCTTTTACTTTACATCAGTAAAGATGTCTCATTATCTCAAATGGCTGCCGTAAGTGTAACAGTTTAATAAGTGATGAAGTGCAGAAAGGGAGACATCACCAACTTTCTTAGTAGACCTCCAGACATGGTTCTTGGCATTTTAGACATCAAATAAGTCACAGTTGACAACTGGAAGGACTGCATCCCACATAATCTAGAATGTGGTTGTATTTTGAAGGGACTCAACCAACCCATTGTAATGAACCTAGGGAGGATAATTAATGTAAATATTAGGTACCTAGACAGGTACCTAAGGAGGATAATTAATGTTATGTGGCCACACTCATGGAATAAGACCCACTAAATGGTTGGTGTGTGAACTCATTAACTAATTTAATGAACCATACTCATGGAACATGGCTTGTTACCCACCACTTCGTGGGTGATATCCCTAGGAGAAAAAATTTCTCCAACATGGTCCTCAGAGGCTCAACCAGCAGCCCTTTGCAGCGACCAGATAGCTCGATGTGTCATTTTCTCCGCCACTAGTCCCTCGCCCATCTGCTATGATCGCATGTTTGAAGGTGGGTCTCCTGACCCCAACGGTATGACTTTTCATTGGTTTAGTTGAGTAATTTTGTTTACTTATCATGGACACTTTTGGGCATGGATTGGTGGGGGGATTCGGCGGAAAGAGTGGACTAGGTTTATACTCTTGTCTCCTCTGTCTGATTCGATAGTTAGCCTTGTATCTCCTTTACTGGCCATTAGCTTTAGAGATGGCACTACATGGGAAATCCCAATTTGGGTTGTGTGGTCCCCTCCGCACATTTTAACCCCATTCATCACTTTTCCCATCCAGGTCCACATGTGTCCACTAGGCCCATATAGGGTTAGCTTCCCCCTCCCCTTGTCCACACTTTGGGTCGGGCTTGGAACAATGCCCAGAGGTTGATGCAACTAAAAAGAACGGAAAAAGTATAATTTGGCCACTTACAACAGGGAATGTAACACAAAATGCAAAAGATGGTCGAGACATACAAATTTAGCACGTGGGAAAAACCCAAAGATGAGCTCTACCCCCCATTCATAGCCATCACCTTGGTTCCTATGTGCCCTAGATGAGCCCCCTCCACATTAAGGAACCCATGATTGTCCCAACCCTTGGTGGGCAATGAGCTGACCCAAGTTCCAACTGCTATATTCCACACATCATGCTCTCATCCCCTAGAGCCTCGAGCAGTTATGAAGAAAAATCAATCAAAGGAAAAAGGCATATGAAGAAGGGTGAAAAAAACAAAGGTCAAGGTAACTCATGTACCACAATTTGCTACCTCCTACACTCATATACCCAAGTGTGGGCTTCCCTCATCAAAGTTACTCTTGTGCCATGACATGTGGCTTGGAGCTTTCCCTTGATCCCCACTTCGTCCCATCACTATATCACATGCCACCTACCCATTGATGGATGTACCATGGACATGTCACCCCCTTTAAAAGTTGAAACCACCAAATAGGGTCCTTGGTTAACCCCCTTATTGAGCTTGGAGACATTTGTGCATGCCAAAGCCCACTATGGAAGGGCATGCCACCATGAATTGCCCACTGGATTCCATGATTTGCAAGCTCTTTTACTTGATTACTCTAATGATTTGTTGTATTGGAGGGAAAGGGGACACATTGGACCTTATGCAGGATTGCAAGTGGGTCTCCATTTTGGGGTTTGGTATCCCTATATGTGTCCAAGCCCTCCAGAGAGCCACATTGGCACTTGTAGGGTGAGCGTTGAGAGCCATGGGCCTCCACCATAGCAGAGAGAACTTCATGGATCCCTAGAGTACCATTCAGTGATTGCTCTTGTTCCACCTTTTGGATGAGGATGATGCACCTGGTTCAGCATGCCCAGCCAGCTCCACACTTGCACAATATACGTGGCAAACGTTCCAAGGTCCAGATGAGGATGTGTCTCACTACAAGAGACAAAGGGAGAGCTCATGTCATCATCCTAGCCCTTACATATCTTTTATAGGGATATTGATCCACTTGGAGGCCTATGAGGATGTCATTATGCCCCCACACCCACTAGGGAGCACCACATATGACTTGCTAGGATATCAAGGGGCTAACCCCTTGCCCACTGTGTTTGGAACCTTTTCACTCAACTTGGCATATTTGGACTCCATTAGGTCTCCTCATTGGCCAAAGGACTCACCATACTCATTATTTTGCCCTCTTGAGAGGCTATTCTTTGTATTATTGAGCTATCTTGTTGGGCTTGTAACCAAGTCATGTCATTATTATGTATTATTTTATTATTTGGGGCTAAATTAGACCAATTAGGTAAATCGAAACCCCTTTAGAGTTGTATAAATATGAGAGAGGCCCATTCTAACCTCTCATCATCACTTGGATTGGATTGGTATCTCTTGAGAGATTTTCGCACTTTTTGTTGGCATAACTTTTGGAGCTTTCTTGATGCACAATGATGTTTGGATTTTCGATATTGTCTTTGGGGCTTCTTTATAATGTGAAATTGATGAATGGATATACTCTCTCTCTCATGTAAGTCAAAACTTTGATGCTATTCTTGTTATCTTACTTGTCAAATGCATGTATCTTGTTATCATTGTTCTTGTATGGGTTAATATAATGCGAAATTCTTCTAGGACCTTGAACAAATGATTAAATGCATGCATGCGTTGAGCTTTGACTGATTGGGTGAATGTTCCTAGAGGCACCACTTAGATTGAAGACCTCGAAACCTTGTCCCCTTCACAAATTTGAAGTATAAATCCCTTTTGACCTAGTTGTTGCCCTTGGAGAGGCTAGCAAAGTCAATAAGAGTTCCTTAGCTCAAGGAAAGTCTCAATCTATGTGTATCTTGACTCCATTAGGCCCAAGCAAAAAGGCACTGATCCTTGTAAAGAGCAAAGGGCCTTAGCTGAGGCGACAGTGGGTTATTGCTCCATTGTTGCCCCTTGACCTAGTAGTTGCTCTATCCACTGCTAGTTTGAGCAATAACATGGCCCGCTAAGTAGTTGGTGGGTGATAAATGTAATAACAAGAGGTAGTTGACATATACACTTAAAAATACTCATGGAAAAGCATATCACACAACACAAACATATATAGATATATATATCTGCATGTGTGCATGTGTGTGTGTCATCGTATTGAGCATGTTGGATAGTATAGTAGCAAGCATGGCTTGTGGAGTGAATCCTTCCAAAAGGAGTAACTAAAGGTGTTGAACAATCTTAAGGGTTTTGTCTACAATATTGGGGCTTTCGATTATGTGAATGCACTTGCGATTCTAAAATTTAAGGTTTTAACTTTCATCTACTAAGGTTCACAACAAGTGGTATCAAAACTCTTTCTTGAGCAAAAGAGGATAGTTTTTCTCTTCTTTTTTTTCCAAATATTCTTGAGACGGGTTTCTCTATTCACATAATTCATCAAATCACAACCATTCCAAAGCCATTAGACATAGATGGCCATCGAATTCCAAAATTGGGGTCATAGCAGTAATTCTAAACAATATTGGAGCTCCATTGAAAAGTAAGTGATTCCTTTAAAACCCTAGTTTTATTTTTGGGTTTTCACAAGGAAGATGTATTTTACAAAAAACTATAAAGGTCCTAGAATTAAAGAATACATTAAATGTATCAAGTCACAAAAAATGTCTTTGGAAGTTTCTTAACCTTGGAAAGCTCATGAGCCATCTAGATGAAGAATATGTAAAAGTATTTTTTAACAAGTGGTCTTGTGCCATGAAAAAGGATACAAAGATCTCATTTTACACTTCCTACTATAGGCTCCTAGATGAATTCAATGAGAAGAAGCTATAGAATCTATAAGCATGTGAAGGGGGATGTAATCTAATATACCTAGAGAGGTACCTAAAGAGGATAATTAATATAACATGGCCATATTCATGGAATAAGGCCCATTAGGTAGTTGGTGATACTAAGGGAGGATAATTAATGTAATATTAGGTGCTTGAGGATAATTCATGCAATGTGGCCATGCTCATAGAATAACACACTCTCAATAGTTGGTGTGTGAACTCATTGATTAATGTAACGAACCATACTCATGGAATAGGACCCACTAGATAATTGGTAGGTAATAAATGTAATAATGAAGAGAAATTGGCATATACACCTAGGATTCAAGAATACTCATGACTATATATATACACAAGCAAATTATTAGATATTGTATTGTAACAAGAATGGCTTCTAGAGTGAATACTTCCATAGAAGGTAATTGATGGTGTTACAATAACAAGTCCCAAGATTGTGGATAAAACCCTAATTTCATCCACAAAACAATAATGGAATTGAGGAAGTGATTTAAATGTTTTAATTTGCAAGCATTCAATATGTACTTTGCACTGCATAATAATAGTAATTTCATATTCATTAATAAAATGTTGAGGATGGGGTGAGGATTTTAAGGGTTTTCGATACATTAGGTTGTTTCCGTTTAAAAAGTACAAGAAACAAATATACAACTACTAATTTGGCAAAAGGGAAACGTCACCCATACAAACAATGTTGTTATAAAAACCCACTTTTTCAACAACAATTTTCCCGATTAAAACCAAGCCAAGGCATATGCACTCTTTCAAAGTTTACTTTTGGCCAAGGAATCCAAAAGCAAGTCTATTGATCGTCATAGGCAATTCAAACATAATGATTAGATGATTAGATTGATGTTCTCGAAATCTGTAGATTGGTAAAATTATATGTTTATTGATATATTTGTAAAATTATTCAAATTTATAATGATTTTATATACCGTCTCTATATAATGTTGGCAATTTTTAAGGTAAAATAATTTTATATAGTAAAATTTGGGCAAACCATTTTTAGAAAAAATGGAAGTTGGCAAATTTTTTTGTAAAAAAATCATGCAAAATTAGCCCACCAGTATTAGACCCTAAAATTTTCATTTCCTTTTTCAAGATTTTCAAAGAGCATAATTATCAAGCTAACTCTCCCACCAATGAGGCCACCTCATTTAAGGACAACTGGGGTGTGAACTATAAAGCTATACCACAACATTCATACATCATGCATATGAAGACATGTACCATCTTGCAAATAAACCATCTAACTTCAAGCACCTCCCTCCCTCCTTTTAAATTATTAAAATTACACATTAAATTACTTGCACACATCTATTTCACCTGAACTCTAAAGGGCACCCTGCTTCTTGGGTGAAAAAAAGGGGAAATTCTGTTTAAAAAAAACGAAAAACATCACCTAGCAATAAGAAAAGCTAAAGATACGGAACAATAAAATCTTTAATGGCCGATTAATGCTGGTCACACTGAATGGTGAAAGTCGACTGTAGAATATAATTTGCAATTAAACGATGGTTAAGCAACCTCGTTTACCATATTTCGGTCAAGTCAAACAGCGTTTGCTCGAGAAAATCAGAACAAAGTACAAAAATATGACCTTAAAACTGTAATTCTGCGAGTCTAATTCAACAGTCAACGCAAAGATATAGTTATCAAACCCTAACCATGCAAATATATATCCAGAAGGCGAAGTAAAAAGTCGAGGAAAAGATTTTGCATTTAAAATACCGCTGCTTTGTTAATGAGAAAGGCTGCTTCTACATTAATCCGAATATCACCCTCGCTCCTGATTACACGCCTCACTCTGGCTGTGGGGAACGCCAGAGTTGTAGGAGTTTCCGGCCTTGGTACCTTGATGTGCGAACTTTTTACAGGACGGCTTGGGGTTTCCGCCTCCCCTATATTTGGAGAAGAATAAGCGCCATTATCGGTGGCGATTTTCGTTGGTAAGGTTTTCTCATCTGCATTTTCCTGCTCCTCGCTGAAATCTGAAGAAGACTGTGCAGAAGAATCGGATTTTGGAGTGTTAGCTGCCTTCATTTTCGGAAGAAATATGAAGTCAGCGAGCGCAACAAGCAATGTAAAAACACATCTACCATTAGCAGGTATATATAGGGATAAACAAAAGCTTTTCTTCCACATGTGTGATGTATTGATATCGTAACTAACTGTGTTTGCCCTGCTATCAGTTTTATCCGTTGAAGATGCTTTTTCACCAAACCCGGAGCATTTCATAATATTGGTTGAATGTTTTCAATTAAAATTTATGTAAATATTTTGTCATAGTATTTTATAACATTGCTTGAATATTTTTTGTTTGAAATTATTTATATTTTTAATATGCAGGTGTGACTCATAATGTTTAAATTTTTGAAATATTTTATAATTTTTTTGGTTAAGTTTGGCTGGGTTTTCATTTTCTATTTATAATTTGCAAATTTACACCAAATAGGTTGGCTAGATAGCCTCAACTTGCCCAGTGGGAAACCAAGTCTGTTGGCCACCTTTCCTCATTGTAAGCCATCCAAAAACAGTAAAATTTCAATCTTTCTAACCAAGCTAAATATGTCTTTGTTTCATGACAAGACTCTATATGTCTATCTATCTATAAGCAGGCATAACGTAAAGTAAATGCTAACCGCATATAAAAACAAAAAGAAACCAGGTAAACTAATTATCCCTTCTGCTCTTCTGATGCCGATTCCACCGGATCCTTGATAATTTCTCAAGGCATCTCAATCAATTCTATGATGCATGGGATGTGCCTTTGAAATATGTCCAATCAGATGTCCTGCTTGTGGAATTGGAATTGGATTCGCTGCAAATCATGTTTGTAGTTTGGCATGACTTAGAGAGAGAAAGTCATCCCCACTGAGATTTGTTCCATGGCCTTCCCCAACAGGGTTTTCATAAGCCAATAGAGGTATAAAGTCTGTTTGAATTGGGTTATCCTTCCTCTGGTATTCCCAGGGTCCAGCACTAATGTCCTTCATTTCTCATAAGCCAATAGTAAGCCAATAGAGGTATAAAGTCTGTTTGAATTGGGTTATCCTTCCTCTGTTATTCCCAGGGTCCAGCACTAATGTCCTCTAATTCTCTATCTCCTTCTCTGTCTCACTGCTCTGCTTGATTTCTTCCTCTCATTCTTCTAACAATATTTGAATGCTAGAACGAAGACTTTTGTGATCCATAATTAAGAGAGATAGTCTTTCGGATTAATCACATCGCAAGGATTTGGTTGACATTTTGAACCAACTAATGTAGTTCATCTTCAGGACAATGTGAGAAATCAATCGATTTGAAAAAATAAATAGCAGGGATGCATCACTTCACAGTGTTAGCCGTTCAGGACAAGGTGAGAAATCAATCGATTTGAAAAAATAAATAGCAGGGATGCATCACTGCACAATGTGGACAAGGTGAGAAATCAATCGATTTGAAAAAATAAATAACAGGGATGCATCACTGCAGTGTTAGCCGTTCATAGCTAGCGGTTAGTGAAATAATATTATTTAGTTAGAAAGTAGCCGTTATGTAAAAAATAAATTACTTATTATCGAATGAATGGAAAATTTATTAATAAAAATAATAATATAAGGCTGACCTAGTCAATGAATAATAAGTGATTATAATAATATTCGGTAAAAGTTTGTTTTTTTGGTAGAAATATAATATATTTACCAAATTAAATAACTCAAATCTTATAAATTCATAT
The DNA here is from genome assembly GCA_000404065.3 of Pinus taeda. NCBI lineage: Eukaryota > Viridiplantae > Streptophyta > Pinopsida > Pinales > Pinaceae > Pinus > Pinus taeda. The sequence goes on from APFE030745425.1 coordinate 40,975, forward strand.
GATAATGTCATATGACTATTATAAATTTATCTAATTTTAGAATTTAATTATTATTCTCTCAATAGTCATATATGTCATATGACTATATAAAATATTATCTAATTTTAGAATTTATTATTATTAAATAAATTTATAATAGTCATATGACATTATTATATCAATTTATAAGATTTGAGTTATTTAATTTGGTAAATATATTATATTTCTACTAACAAAAAACAAACTTTTACCTAATATTATTATAATCACTTATTATATTGATGGGTTAATTGATTAGGTCTGCCCCTGCTTATTTTATTATTTAATTAATAAATTTGCGACTGGTTCGATAATAAGTAATTTATTTTTACATAATGGCTAGTTTCTAACTAAATAATATTATTTCACTAACGGCTAGCTATGAACGGCTAACGTTGTGCAGTGATGCATCCCTGCTATTTATTTTCTCAGATCGATTGATTTCTCACCTTGTCTTGAAGATGAACCACATTAGTTAGTTCGAAATGTCGACCCAATCCTTGGGATGTGATTAATCTGAAAGACTATCTCTCTTAATTTTTGAATGTCTTTGTCTGCTCCTTCTCGATGTGTCGTTGCGGCTTCACTAATAAGATGATCAACTGATTTCCTTCCTCTACGGGGTTCTGATGTGCTCGGGTCCTTAGCCTTTGCAGGCTCCTGGCCTCGTCTTCTGCGACCCCTTCGTCTTGTTGGCCGACCCATCTCTGCACTATTTGATACATGTTCACGAGAAAGAGGTGTTATCCGCAAGCTTTGAAGCATTTTATTGTCTTGCTAGGAATTTTCAATGCTGACATTCTCCCCATTCTTTATCTTAACCCAATTATGCGCAAAACAGGGGGCAAGGTGGCTGATGGGCCAGTATGAGACATGGACAATCTCCATATCCCTTCAAGCTTTTCACTCCTCCCTCTTTGATGCCTCACATACCCTATAAGGTTGATAGGTCCCTGCCAAGGCCATGCAAATATCCCTAGCATCAGCCCAGCAAGTCTTCTGTCGTGGTATGCCATCTCGTTCCCCTCTTCCCAGTGAACCAAAGCCATTCCTCTACCCTTATCATACCCTTCCTCCCCCACAGGGATCCTAGCAGGTTTCTCTGCGCAGTTACTACTCCCAGTTCCCCATATCTTGTTGTGGTTGCATCCGTGGGTCCACCCACCAACCCAACATGTTAGCTGCTCTTTGCTACCCTTAGCCTCTACCGCCAAGCAACTACCTACCCATCCCCAGCACCCAGCCTCTCTCAATCCACACCATGTGAAGCCTGGGATCTCAATGCTACCCACAGTAAGGGCCTCACAACCACTGCCCAAATTAGTTCTTGACGGGCTCAAAACTAGGACGCAAAGCCAGGCTAATATAGTGTGATGCCTCCGCCAATTTCCCTTGTGTTTCCCCCAATTTCCCTTCTGAGATGTCTACCCCTAGCAAGAATCAAACCAAGTCGACATTGCAAGGGAGGTGCAGAGTCAAGATACATACCCATTTCCGCTCCAAGGTTATTGTCGTTGTTGCCATCGCCTTCCTTCTCTGTTGCTCCAGCTCCTTACTCCACATGCCATATTACAATTCTTCCTCACCTGTCTTACCTTAATTGTTATGCCTCTCACCACATCTCTGTCATCCCTGCCACCTTTCCCACCACCCTTGCATGTACTCATGAAAAGGGCCACCGCACCCATCGCTTTGAGCGTGTGGGGGGTGGTGGGACGTACTTCTCCTTTACTCTTCATTATTGCTCGCAAGCACTGCCATCCTCCAGCACACACCCGATTAGGGTTGAAATATTTTACATTTTGAGTAGATGTTTGAATATTTTTATTTGAAATTTATGAAAGTTGTTTTGTTTAATTTGTGTTTATTTTTTAAATAAAATATTGGTAAATTTTATTTCTTAAAAAAAAAATTAGTAAATGTATGTAGATGGATTATATAATTAATTAATTTTTGGAACATTGTAAAATAAGGTTTTAACATTAGTGAAGGAATTTAAATATAAGGACTTTTAGGGTTGGCTATAAATATGGGTGCCACATAAGTAAATAATTTGTGCAATGCTAGGGAGTTGCAATAACTTATTATTTATAATTAATAATTTCAAAACCATCTAAAATACCTATTCATACATAGATATACCAAATACTTGGGACTTGTACAATTTTATTTTATTTTGTTTGTCAATTTGTGTTGTCTCTAATCCTCCATGACTGGATTTTTAGCCATGTCTCCTCCCCTACCACAGGGAACAACCACCCACTCCCGTGAGGTTTGATCTTGGGTCACCTTGCTAAGGAGGCGAGGCCCATCCTTAATGGGTTGTGCTAATGGGACTTGACAATTAGGGATTTACAATTTCAAAACCACCAAAAATACTAATGCATATAGAGATTAACCAAATAATCAGGACTATCACGGAATTCAAAATCACCCAAAATACTAATGCATATAGAGATTAACCAAATAATCAGGACTATCACGGAATTGGTTGGTTGACAAGTTGTCTATGAATTAAAAACATTTTTTTTCCTAATGGGATAGCCAAATTGGTTTTGAAGTCAACCAATTTGTTGTTCTACCCTAGCAACATGGAACCATTCAATCTCATAGATCATTTTTCCTACCAAAATTCTAATTATGTTAAGATTGGCTTTTGTTATTTGTTCCAAATTGCATGCATCTCAAGATGATAAATGAGTACCCTTTAACAAGAAGATATCTTGAATGCAATGTACAAATTAGGATAATGCCCTACAAAAAAGCATATGCATTTGTTAAATCTGGTGGAAAAGGTCTAAAGAAGCTTGAGAAGAAAGGGTGTGTACATTTTGCACCTCTGGGGCAGTGGAATCATAAAAACATTTCATTTTGGAATGTGATGCATTCAAAGACATTAGAGAAAGTTATGGGAATATGCCAGGATCTATTTCTTGGCATTGCTTTTTCAGTGAGGGGATTGTTGGAAAGTTGGGCCAGCTTATCATCAATTTGAACAAGAAAATGATTGAATTGCAAAAGGTGAAAGCAAGGAACTAATAGTCCCATAGACTATTTTTAGTCTCGTGAATGTTAAAATATCATTTCATTTCATATATTTTCATTTAATCATTCCTTCTCTTGAAACAAAAATTGACTACCTCCCTCCTTTAAATATATAAATTTATATAATTTATTGTAATCAATATATAAGTTTTTGCAGCGAGAGGCGCTCTACAGCCAAGTATGGCAATAGATCTCAAAAAAACATGTAAACGTCAACATTTAATATGTAATGTTTAACGTTTAACATTTTCAATCTAATCTCGACTCTATTTAGAAATCAATCTAATTATTATTTATGTATAAGTACAATATAAATTTAAAATATAAAGAGGTTTATGAACACTCAAAAAAAGTATGGTAAATAAATATAAATATAAATAAATTGGAGGTATGGTAAATAAATAAAAGCTCTTTTTATACTTACTCCAAAGGTATTGTAAATAAATAAAAATATAAATAAACTAGAGGCATGGTAAATAAATAAAACCTCCTTTTTTATTTACTCTATAAGCCTATGAAGACTCAAAAACTAGGTTATTTAGGTGAAGCCTATGAGTCAAATACGATTTTAATACCATGGGCTAAATATAAATATATAAACTAGAGGCATGGTAAATAAATAAAACCTCCTTTTTTATTTACTCTATAAGCCTGTGAAGACTCAACAACTAGGTTATTTAGGTGAAGCCTATGAGTCAAATACCATTTTAATACCATGGGCTAAAGACCATATTTATAAAAGAGGTATGGTAAATTAATAAAAATAAAAATAAACCAGAAGTATGGTAAATAAATAAAACATTTTTGTATTTACTTCATAATTCGCTTTCTATTTAGTGACAGTCAAAAAATAGGTTTTATTTAAGTGAAGTCTATGGACAAAATACCATGGGCCAAATTATTATTAATAACATGCAAAAAAATTATTAACCCTAATATTAATTAATATTAATAAAAATAAAGATGGCATATGGTATTGACCCATGGTATTGAGAACCAATAGTATTGACCCATGGTATTCAAGTGGAATGTGGCTTATTTAAAGGGGGGAATTAAATCAGCCTAAATCTATATTTACTTGGATCTATTAAAGACAAGAGGGATCAAATATCTTGATATGTCAACTAGCATAGAATGAAAAAAATTTAATCCCTTGATAGATCTAGATTAAAAATAAATCTATATTGGTTATTTTACATTCTCAGTAAACACTTCATCTATTACCTATGTGTAATGATAAATAAGTTTTTAAGAGTCTAAATCGAATATAAAAATAACACTAATAAATTAATTTATTAAATGAATGGAAAAGTGAGAAATTTGGTTGAATTCTTAAGGATTTTATATTGATAAAAAAAATTAAAATGATAAGTTATAAGCGATTAAAAACGAATTAATTTATTAAATAAATGGAAAAGTGAGAAATTTGGTCGAATTCTTAAAGATTTTATATTAAATAATATAAGAGATTGAAGCATGTCAACTTGCATTAGCCGTTAAAATTCCATATATAGGGAAAGAAGAAGTTAATCGTTAAAATTTTAGAGAGAAGAAGTTAGTTGTAAAAAATCTATATATGGAGAAAGAGGAAGTTAGTCGTTAAAATTCCATATATAAAGAGAAAGTGGAAGTTATCCGTTAAAATTACATATAGAGAGGAAATTGGCCATTAAAAATAATGGTATCGAGTTAGAATAATAACATATCTATAATAAGATCAAATAGATTAGATTAAAAGGAAGTTGGTCGTTAGTAGCCTTGTCATTGAAAATTATGGAAATGCAAATTAATAATAATAATTAAAATTAATAGAACAAATTCATTATTATTGTCTTACTTTTTATAATTACTAATAATGGTGCAAAATGAATGTTTTCCAATTAAGAAATTATTCAATAATTTGAAGTGGCTTTTGTTAAATATTTGTTGCCCATGAGAAACATGTATAAGGGGAATTTCAAGCTAGCCCTTTTGTATTAAACTTCTATGTGTTTTGTTAACTTTAACAATAAAAAAACTTAAAATTTAGAATATTGTAAAAATATTCAAATCATGGAGATAATTTTGATAACATTAACTTTAGAAATAAGTGATACCAAATTCAACACAAAATGTACATAGAAAAGCTAAGTGAAATGAATGTCATTTATTCCACACTAACCTGAGCGGGACTAATAAACATCAAAATACTTAGTTCATTATAAATCTCACTTTATTATAAGATCATGTCTTATCTATACCACATGTCTAAAAAACCATAAGTCACTCCATATCACATTTTTATATGGCATTCTTTTTAATTAATTAATTTAATTAAAAAAATAAGAAGAGTCTAATTATTTTGGAGATAAATCCCAACCTTTGATTTGCATATACTATGAATATTTTGAAAATTTCATGGAGGTTAAATCCCAACCATCTACTTAGTAATTATAAATAACTAAATTAAAATTAACTATCTCTATATATTTTAACATACACTATACCTTATAATAAAGAAAAAAATAATTGTGTATTTTTAACACACAATGTCCATTATCATAACTTGGGATGACAATTATTCTAAATTGTTAAGTAATTATGGTGTTTTTTTTGAACTTGTACATAAAAATTATACAATATTTGAAAAAATATGAAACATTAAAATTGTTTAAATGAAGCCTATGGGGTTTTCGAGTCATACCTTATAATAAAGAAAAATATTTTTGTGTATTTTAACTCACAATGTCCATTATCATAACTAACATTGGGATGACAATTATTCTAAATTGTTAAGTAATTATAGTGTTTTTTTTTAACTTGTACATAAAAATTATACAATATTTGAAAAAATATGAAACATTAAAATTATTTAAATGAAGCCTATGGGGTTTTGGATTTACAGTGAATGGGTGTAAATAGGTGTATTGTTAAGACACTCCTAAATTAAAATTGTGGAAGCCCCTGTTCAAAAATAAACAACTCTATCTTATTAATAACTATCTTGGTCTATTTTAACATACACCATACCTTAATAAAGAAAAATATTTTTGTGTATTTGAACACAGAATGTCCATTATCATAACTATCATTGGGATGACAAATATTTTAAATTGTTAAGTAATTATGGTGTTTTTTTTTGAACTTGTACAAAAAAATTATACAATATTTGAAAAAAATATGAAAACATTAAAATTGTTCAAACTAAGCCTATGGGGTTTTGGATTGACGGTGAATGGGTGTAAATAGGTGTATTGTTAAGATACTCCTTGTGATAGGTCACTCGTTCAAATCCCATGGGTTTTAGCTTACCAAAAACAAAACAAAAAATTGTTTGAATGAATGGATAACCAACCAAGTTTCCCAATCCCTAACTTCCAACCACCATCACTACAACTTTCAAATACCTAAATACGCCCCTCTCATAACTATAAATATTATTTCATAACACTACTATCATTCATTATTATTTTTATTTTCTTCTTATTTCTAATTCAAAACAATATAGGCAACCATTGTTATTTATATTTTCTTACTAACAAAAGTTCTCATTTGAAGTTCTAGTTTTGGCTTAATATTGTTTTATTTATTTAAAATAGATTTATGTCAAAACCCATGACCATGGACAAACCTGTCTTTCAAATAAGTGGAGTTGGTAAAAAAAATTTGGAAAATTGATGTGTAGTATGAGAATACTTGGAACTCAAGTGGCATGAGGTTATAGATCAATGCTTTGATATATAGACGATTTAGGAATGTTTCCCAGAACTACAGTATGAGGCCTCGTGATGTGCATCAATAATATTACCAATGGCATCGATACCTGCAAGATAATCATCATATTTGTCCATTGAAACATTGCCAAATTTCACAGGTTTAATTAAATTATGATAACATTCAAGAAATACTTGTGTTTATAAAGTACCATGATTGCAAGGCCAACTTCAACACTGGAAAGAACAATGACCAAGTAGCCTCCCAAACAGATGAAGAAATCGATCTTGTCCACCTTCCAAGGATTATAAGCATTGTGGATGTCAATCAAGCCAAGCTTGGCTGAGATGACTATGGATGACCACACCACAGTAGGAGTGTAATAGAAGAGAAAAGTCATAAACAAGAGAGTTATCATTATAGCAATGGGCATTACTACATTTGAGAATGTTGTTTTACATCCTATATTGAAATTCACTTCAGACCTTTAAAATGCACCTGCAACTTGTTACCGCTCAAACTAGCAGGGGTCCTAAAAGGGGATCCTTGAAGAGCTATTACTAGGCTAAGGGAAACAAATGGAGCAATAGCCAACTGTCACCTCGGTTAAGGCTCCCTGCTCTTTACGGGCTTTCACCGAAGGGAGGAGACCCGTTATGATGAGGATCATTGAATGGTTAGATCAATGATAGGGTGAGGAGTGATCGTAGAATCCTATTCACAAGAGAGGCTCATATATGTGGCTTGCTTGCTTTGGAGGAAAGGTTTAAATCTCTCAAGGAAGGGCTTAAGGAGGATTTCAAGGTTTAATTTTAAAGTATGTATCTTATAATGGAGGTTCCCAAACCTTGGAATACTTGTGAAAGCTTGGATTGCCAATGATCCTTGAAGAATTACCCTTAATAGTGTATGTGACCACACGGGACCAAGTGGACCTGGGTGGTTAGGTCAAGGGGGCAGGGTTTAGAAACCAATGATATGCTCGACCTATTCTGGAGGGGGGAAGGGACCAAAGAAACAAATTTTTAATGCAAGACAATGTGAGGATCCCAAAAAAACTTCTAGCCCAAGGGCAAGATTAATTCGCGAGGCTAGGGGTTGAGATATCTCAAAATCCCACCATCGAAATTTATTCAAAATTGTAGGGCACCTAGGAAACACACCAACGCAGTAGGGGCCAAGAGATCGAACTTTTTTTATGGGTGATTTGCAAGATAAATGATGCCTTATGAGACCTAATAGGCTAGACCTAGAGAAAGAGAGGGGGTTGGATGAGAAAGGTTTAAGATGTTCACCTTTGGGTGGACCAGTACCTAATCCTTTGGGTAGAAATGGAGTCAGGTAGAATTATGACAATGGACCTTTGAATTTTCTAGGTCAAGGAGGCCTCAAGGACAACTTTTCTTAGTACTAGGGCAACAACAAAAGCAGCTTCAAATACTTTATACTTCATTTTGCAAAATAGATGGCTTATCAAGATGAATTTCAATAGTGAAACATCCCTAGGAGCATCCATTCATTATACATGGCTCATATATGAAGCATTCATTATCCAGAAACAAAATTTCCACAACTTCACATAAGAGATGCAGCAAATAAGCCCTAGTATAGTGAAATCCCAACAACAATGTATGTGACAAAATTTGCAAGAAAGAATAACATTAAAATGTACTTACATGTATAAGAATATATCTAGCCATCCAAAAAAACTTGCCATCAAGAAGCTCCAAGACATATGAAAATTATCCAAACATTAAAATTCATTCCATGCTCAAAAAATTCATCCTCCAAGAAGGATAACGAAAATCTCTAAAGAGATACAAGTTCCAAATCCAAATGATGATGTTAAAATGAATCCTCATCACTTATATTTATACACTCCTAATGAGCTTTATTTAGCTACTTCCGCCTACATTAGCCCCTAAAATAAAATAATGTGCAAAACAAAACAAAAATTTGGTGTAAGACTGAACAGAAAATTATCCAAGACTTTAACCATAGTCAAGAACCAAAGGTAAAAAGGTAAAAAGGTTAGTATTTGCCTTATGCGCTAAAAACCTTTGTTAAAGCGCTAAATCTTTATAAAGCGCCTTTTTCATTAAATCTGAATAAAGCATGTGGGCAATATCAACCAAGCGGTTAACAGTATATCGTGTGGGTGAAAGGTTGGAAGTGGTAATGAACCCAAAGCATGTGATTCCATTCAGCGAGCAACACATAGCAAAGCAAAACTGCTTTTTCTCATGCGCCCTTGGTCAGATATAGTTCGTGCAAGAAATCTACGCAAGATTGAGCGATGTCCGTTGGATTGAGCGGGGTCACATCAACGACGGAGATTGTCCAGGAAAGTTGGCCAACGGACGATGTGACAGTCGTTGGATGGACAGGATAGATCGACGATTCAAGATTAACCCAACCGCAAGAGCTCTATGGTTGAATGTCCCTGACCGTCGGGGTTATATCGCACATATGTGCGCCCAATAGTTATGATAATGACTAACGGCTACCTCTGATGGTTAGCCTGGCGGAGTGGCTAAAGTTTAGCAGAAGTGCTAAGTTTAGTTGAAGTCAGGTGTGGTTGCTAATTTTGGTGGAGATACCATATAAAAGCACACACAGAGTAGTTTTTAATGGAGGATTCTAGAGAGAGTTTTTCAGAGAGACAGAGGTGGGGCCTTAGAGTTAGAGAAACTCAGAGAGAGTGAAACAAACCTTATGAAGTTGATGGAGTAGTCCATAATAGTTGAAGAGGTCATCTTCATGGAGAATTCCATCCAAGAAGATAGATTTTGGAGTTCAGAGCCACCAGAGGTATGAGGCAATTGCAGGAGCTACCAGAGCTCATTCTCAGTGATCCAGTAGTCAATTATGACTGTAAAGTACCCTCTGAATCCATTGCAAGGATTTTCATAAGCATCTGAAGACTTTTAAGGGCCAAGAAACTACAGGGAAGTTTCAGGCAGCAAATGATCAAATGATCAAGTCCGTTGTAGGTGTTTGATGTGTACTGAAGACAAAAGAAGGAGTTCTAGAGACAGTTGAAGAATCCAAAGGGAGTTAGTGCCATCAAGAAGATCAAGTTAACTTAGTGCACTGATTGAAGGAATCAAGTCCAAGAAAGCTTAGATCTGTTGCAGAGTGAGGACAGCTAGGGATATAGATGGTATTCTTAGCCCATTAGTTCAGTGGTTAACCTTTGGAGTGGAGTGTGGAACTTGTAAAAGAAGTTTTACCATAATCCCAAAGAGCCAAGTGAAGTTGATAAGAGTTCAAGGAGACGTAGCCCATGATATCAAGGTGAACTCCTAGATTATATTGTTGCTATGTGTGATTGTCTATTTGTTGCATATATGTTTTATATCATAATGAACAAATAAGTACTTAAATAGTATAAACAAAAGCATACACCTAATTCAAGTACTTAATTCCGCAATTGTCAACATAAGCTAGATCATATATTTCTTAAGATTTGGAGTGGGAGGTTCTTGTAAGTATGACAAGATGTATAAACCCCCCATTTCAGATCAGGTGGTATCAAAGCTAGCTGCTTGATTGACAGAGCATAGTTGCTTGATTGACAGAGCAATAGATTGCTTGTTTGACTTGAAAAGTGTTTAAACAGTACAAAAGGATTTGACTGTTTGATTGTTGTAAACTGACTATTATTTGAGTTTTCAAAGGTGAAGGGAAAGCTATAGATAGCTAAGTCTAGGAAGGACAAGAAGGAAGAAGGGCTGAAGGCATTCTCCTTACCCCAAGGACCTCAAGATAATTCTTGAAGCACAAGCGGTTTGTTTGCTAAAGGCTGCTTGAATAAGCTCTTAGGTGAATTTTGTTGAAGTTATTTTATTCATTCTATAATGACAACTTCTACAAGTGAGTCCTCCTTCACAAGATTCTTTGATGAAGACATGAAGCAAGACATGTTCACCATGATGGATATGGTGAGAGAAATGTATGAGGACTGAAGGAAGAGCACCAAACTTCGAGAGCAGTTGAATTCCATGAAGGAATAGAAGTAGTTGCTTTCTGACAAATTGTAGGAAGCGGAAAACCAACTTCATATCGCAAATATGAACTTGGAAAGGATGCATGAGTTGGAGACACAACTCCTTGTTTCCAAAGAAGCCTTAGTCAAGTATCAACTTGAAGAAGAGGTAAACAATTCTAGTTTTTCTTCAATTTCCTCTAAAACTGATTATGTTGGTTCTTTTGAAAAACATACAAGAGGCATAGGGTCCAAGTTGATGTCACAAATGGGCTATGAAGGAAAAGGATTGGGAAAACATGCACAGGGCATTATTGAGCCAATAATGGTTGAGGAAAGGCCTAAGTATTTGGGTCTTGGCTATGGAGAATCTTATGGAGAAATTTCCAAAGTAGTCATGAAGGCAAATGAAACAGTTCATAGAAGGAGTTTCATGTCAAGTCTTCTACCTCAAGAGTGTAAAGGTTGTATTCTTAGGAAATGCAATAGTTTGAAACATACTTTGCAGGAAGAAGGTGTTCATAAGCATGCACTTGAACTAGAGAGTTGTAAAATCTCTAAAAGCATTGAAGAGATCGATGGTGTTCCAAAGGGAGCCACTTCTTCATTCGCTTCACCTCCTCATGAAGGTAATAAAGGTGAAAGAAAAAGGCATAAATCTGATTTCAATCATATTCCTTTTGATTATGCAAAGCATGATAAATTTCCACATAAGCATGGGAAAAGAATTGCATGTTCCTTTTGTGGTTTGAATAACCATAGTGTTTCTAGATGTTGGAAGAGAATGGCCACATACATGAAACTATTGAAGGAAAGGAGGCAAGAAGCCAAAGGTCCACTGGACAAGGCAAATCATGCTTTCAAGAAGATGCACATGCGTTGCACTTACTTCCATAAGCAAGGACATGTTGCTGAAAAGTGTTGGACTCTGAATCCAACAATGCTTCTACAAAATCTGAAGAAGGTGGAAAGAGAGAATGACAAGAATGGAAAGGAAGTTTCCATAATTGATGTATTGCAGGATGATTCACATGTTGATGTCAATGTGCAGACAAAGGAAGCACCTTTGGAATGAATTGATAAGAAATTGTTAGAGTTCTTATCCAATTAAGGTTGCATGTCTTTTGATTTGATGCATTTCTTTGCTAGTGAAAGGCAAGTTGCAGGGTTTTAGCAATAAGGTGAATGGAAAAGTTGAGTATGTAGACTCACTTTATTGTAGCAAAAAGTAAATTCATTTCAGCTTTGTAGGTAAAATGTGCTTAAGAGAAAGTTGAAGGATGGGATATATACATCAGCATGATATGTATGAACACAGGGATGTTGATGATTTCCTTGTATTGGACATGTATGTGTAATTGACTTGAAGGGTCGATTGCTTTCTTTTAAACATGCATGTAATGTAATATTGACCTGGGAAAAGTTGATTCGATCTCCAAGATTGTAAAAGGGAGATAATGATGAAGTGTTTCATCTTTGAAAAAGAATCCTCAAGTTCTTTTTGTACATGCTTGACTTGAAAGGTCAATTGTTTGTAAAAGCATGTTTTTTTTTGGATTGCTATCTAGTCAATCATTTGTACACAAGATGTAAAAAACATGATGGTGATTCACAGGATGTGAAATCTGTTTCTTCTGTTGAAGCAAGAGTCTAGGCCATCCAATTTTTTTCTTGTATTTTGTTGTTTTTGACAATGTGTCAGAAAAACATACTGTAATTGGTACAAATGTAAATTTTTGTTAAGAAGATGTAATCTTATAGTTTTTTGAGCCACCTTGGATCAATGATCAAGGAAGAAAAGCTCAACTACCTTCTATAACCTTCTCAGCAGAAGTTCTGCATGAATTTTGAAGGAAAACTAGTTTAAACAGGAGGACAAGCGTATCCAAGAAGGAAAGTGTTGACTACCTTCAAAGTTTTGGTTCAGAGGAACTAGCTATGCAGGGCAAGTGTATGGAGGCTGAAAGAAGAGGGTGTTGTTACTCTCATCTACTGTTCAGATCAGCATATCAGTCTTTTGGGGTCCAAAAGATTCTCAATGGGGAGGAGTGATCAAAAAATGATCCAGGACTTTAACCACAGTCAAGAACCAAAGGTAAAGAATATAGGTAAAAAGGTTAGTATTTGCCTTATGTGCTAAAAGCCTTTGTTAAAGCACTAAACCTTTATAAAGCGCCTTTTTTCATTAAATCCGAATAAAGCATGTGGGCAGTATTAACCAAGCTGTTAATGGTATATTGCGTGGGTGAAATGCTGGAAGAGGTAATGAACCCAAAGCACGCGATTCCATTTAGCAGGCAACACGTAGCAGTGCAAAACTGCTTTTCTCGCGCGCCCTCAGTTTGATATCGTTCGTGCAGGAAATTTGCACGAGATTGAGCGATGTCCATTGGATTGAGCGGGGTCACAACAACGACAGAGATTGTCTGGGCAAGTTGGCCAACGAACGATGCAATAGTCGTTGGATGGACAGGATAGATTGACAGCTTAGGATTAACTCGACAACAAAAGCTCTATGTCTGAACGTCCCTAATCGACAAGGTTATATCGCACGTATGTGCGCCCAACAATTATGATAATGACTAATGGATACCTCTGACGGTCAGCCTGGCGGAGTGGCTAAAGTTAAGCAGAAGTGCTAAGTTTAGTTGAAGTCAAGAGTGGTTGCTAATTTTGGTGGAGATACCATATAAAAGCACACACAGAGTAGTTTTTAATGGAGGATTCCAGATAGAGTTTTTCAGAAAGACAGAGGCAGAGCCCGAGAGTTCGAGAAACTCAGAGAGAGTGAAACAAACCTTCTGAAGCTAATGGAATAGTCCATAATAGCTTAAGAGGTCATCTTCATGGAAAATTCCATCCAAGAAGATTGATTCTGGAGTTCAGAGCCACCAGAGGTTGGAAGCAGTTGCAGGAGCTACCAGAGCTCATTCTCAGTGATTCAGTAGTCAATTCTGACTGTAAAGGACCTTCTGAATCCACTGCAGGGATTTTCAGAAGCATTTGAAGACTTCTAAGGGCCAAGAAGCTACAGGGAAGTTTCAAGCAGCAAATGATCAAATGATCGACTCTGTTGTAGGTGTCTGATGTGTACTGAAGACATAAGAAGGAGTTCCAGAGACAGTTGAAGAATTATGAGGGAGTTAGTGCCGTTAAGAAGATCAAGTTAGCTCAGTGCACTGATTGAAGGAATCAAGTCCAAGAAAGCTCAAATTTGTTGCAGAGTGAGGATAGCCAAGGATATAGATGGTATTCTAAGCCCATTGGTTCAGTGGTTAACCTTTGGAGTTGAGTGTGGAACTTGTAAAAGAAGTTTTACCATAATCCCAAAGAGCCAAGTCAAGTTGACAAGAGCTCAAGGAGACGTGCCCCATGATATCAGGGTGAACTCCTAGATTATATTGTTGTTATGTGTAATTGTCTATTTACTGCATTCAGTATTATATGTGTTATATCAGAATGAACAAATAAGCACTTAAACGGTATAAACAAAGACATACACTTAATTCAAGTACTTAATTATGCAATTGTTAACATAATTTAGATCATATATTTGTTAAGCTTTGTAGTGGGAGGTTCTTGTAAGTATGACAAGATGTATAAACCCCCCATTTCAGATCAAAGACCCACCAAACTAGCTCATAAACAAAAGAATAAGCCTCTCAAGAGGTCGAATGATCAATAATACATGTCATCGGCCCTTCTAAGAAGCCTTATGAAGTCCATAATTTCCACAATGATCAATAGGACTCCCAAAAGTAGTGGGAAAGGGGTTGGCCCCTTATTCCCCAAATAATAAACATGTGGTGTTCCCAATGGGTATGAGGGCACACAAGTAACCTCATGGGTCTCCAAGTATATCAAAGATGCATGTGGACCATCTTTAAGGGGTCAGATGATGGTGTAAGTGACTCCACATCAACATACAAGTCTTGGGTCATCTTCCAAGTGCATGGTACAACTGTGGGGTTGGCTGGGCATGGTGAACCAGGTTCATCTTCCTCGTCCAATAGGTAAATCTCGAGCAATCTATGAACATCTCTGGGGATCCATGGAGTGTTTCCTACCATGGTTTGGGACAATCATGGGTTCATTAATGATAAAGTACGCTCATCTAGGGCTTATAGGAACCATAGTGATGGCCATGATGATGGGGTGGAGCTCATGTATTGGATTTTTCCCACGTGCTAAATGTGTTTGTCTCGATCATCTTTTTCATTTTGTGGTACATCTTCCTGTTGAATGTGTCCAATTATGCTTTCACTTTTCTTTTCAGCTGCATCAACCTCCATGGCATCATTGCAGGCCCAACCCAAGGTGTGGGCAAGGGGGGGGGGAAGGCTAACCCTATGTGAACCCAGTGGAGGAATGTGGACTCGGGTGGGAGAAATGACAAATTGGGTTATAATGAGTGGAAGGGATGTGATATGTGTGGATTAGGGAGCGAGACCAAACCAAAATAAGGGTTTCCCATGTAGTACCATCACTAAAGCCCAATGGTTAGTAAAAGAGATCCCATGAGACTAGGGTCCAAGGTTAACATCCAAAAGAGGTCTAGGGGACAAGAGCACATACCTAGCCCACTCTTTCCATCGAATCCCCCCATTAAATCACGCCCAAAGTATCCATGATAAGCAAACTACAACACTCAATTACCAAATGAAAAGGCATATCTTTAGGTTCGGGAGGCCCATCTTCAAACATACGATCATGACAGATGGGCGAGGGACCACATGGTTGGCTCAAGTGATAGAGAAATGACACAACGAGTTAGTTGGTGGCTGCAAGGGGTTGTTGGATGATAGTTGAGGACCACCTTGGAGAAAAAAATTATCCTAGGTATATCACCCACAAAATGGTGGGTAACATCTGGCTCCAACTGGGACGTGATCTCTCAGAAATCTAGACAAAGCTACTCGAACTAAAGGTCATGGGAAATCCAACAATCTCTTGGTTACCTAGACCTTTTACCTACACATATAATAGATGAAAAACATAGGGAAACATGATTTCGTGGCGTCTCATGATTGCACATGCTTGGATTAGATCCATAAAATTGATAGAAGTAATCTTTCAAATGTAGTTTTTAACTCTAGATGCAATTAATCTATCATGAGAAATGTCAGATGACATTAGTTCTAATGCAAAATGAGCATGCAATGCATCCTACCCTAACATGCATACAACAAAGCTAATATTAAGTGTAATCATAAAGCCCTTGCAACCAACATATCATCAAATCAATATAAATATGTTTGCCTACATGATTGTTATGCAACAAATCCCAAAGCAAATGCAAACCCAAACACGTGGAGGATGTTGCGGGCAGGAGGTGGGAAAATATGGTTTCTATTTGAGGTAAGAGGAATCCATAAGAGAAGGAACACGAGTCAATCTAGAAATGTGGAGCCTTCCCTCTAAGTACACAATGGTGGAATTAATGATTATCCTTAAGAACCTCTTATCACGATCATTGCTCATAATATTATGCTTTGAATATGTCACAAAGTTGTGATGAGAGGAGAACGAAGGGTGAGGGAAAGAACGAGTGCAACAAATAGGTTGCTCAATGTGATGGTCACATCGGAGAGGGGAGGTCATGGAGTGATCAAAACCCTGAGGGTGTTTCCAAGGAGGTAAAGTATAATCAATGTGGAGCTCTTCCTCGACACTATACTCGGAAGGGGGAAAGTGCTCACGGTCACTTGAGATCATATGACAAGGGGCGAGGGAATCACTCAATGAAGACTCAAGATGATGAACAATAAAAAGGAAAAGGGGAAGGTGAAGTTTCAACGAGATCCTGAAAATCCAACTTTAGAGGCTCAAGTGATTTGAATATACTCCTAAAATCATAAGGAATGTATGTATAAACCTTATTTCTTTCCTCATTATAAGCATCAAGGGTCACGTTCTCCTTAAAAGGTGAATCGATTATTTCCAAATATCTTTCTTCATGTAAGGGAAAATAATAATTCTCCTTCCCAGGGGTATCGACGGATATGTCATCGGAAGTAATGCCTGGGAGAAAGGGTAAACTATTGTTAGCCTTATTCTCTTTGTCGGAATCATAAATGGGAGCACAATCAAATTGAGGCCCAACAAATTACCATTTCTCCTTTTCAATGCGGAAATAATCTCTAATGTCATCTTTCAAGGAGCTCATGGGATCACCTTCCTCAAGGTTCTCAAAAGGAGATTCATTAGGAGTGGTATCCTTAAGAAAGGTAAGGTCAACCTCAACTTTACTTTCCGTAGCCTCATCATCCCCAATACACGTGTTCTCAAAATCGTCTCATTCACCATGTGGACCCAACAAGGACTAATCTTCTTGCTCATCAGACAGCTCCTCAAGGGTATCTTCATCTTGCTTGGTTGGCAAGTGGGGTGTCTCTTCTTCCCTCTTCTCTTGAAGAACAACTACTAAGGTATTTGCTACATGATTTTGGTAATATTCTTATAGGAGGAGAGTGTTGGGGCAAAGTGATTGCCTGTCATTTAATTCGCCAACCCGGGGGTTTCATAAACTTGTGAAGCATGCGTGCACTATATGTGCTAGAAATTGTCTTTCAGCTTAGACCAATCTAACTATAAAATAATGAAAACCGATTCATCTAATCTATGAAATCAAATAATGAAAATGAAATTCAACTAACCTGTGAAATCAAGTAACGAAAAGAAAGAAAACAAATTCAAAAGAAAATATAGTGCGCGCAATCACACTTGCACGAATTGGAATTTTAATCTAAGAAAGCATTTCAAAGCATGTAAGAAAAAAAACAACTAATGTATACTTAGTTACTCTAGCCTTCAATTATGAAGTGTTACCTTCTTGAGATGATGTGTAAGCAGCTATCTATACTTTAACTTCTAATGTCCTAGAAAAGCAAGTAAAGTGTGCAGAAAACAACTCAGTAATTGCATGTATTAAATATTCAACCATTCAATCTTGAAATATGATTAAATCAATTTCTCAGAATGATATTTAGGAATATCAGTTAATGCAATTAAATGAGGATCTTAAAAGCAAATGTAAAAGCACAAAAAAGTAAAGCTCAATGATTGCATAGGTTGAACATTCAATCACCCCATTTGAAGTCACCTTCTTGGCCCGATCTTTTATTCAATTATACAATGAATTGATAGTTTGATCTAAGAAAGTAAATAATGGAACATGAAAGGAAACTAAATAACTATGAGCTCTTGCCTCAAACTTAATCCAATTGGAAAGTAAATAAATCTTTCCTATTGAAATGTTTTTAGAAAAGCAGAGATTACACAGTCATTCTAAAACTAATACTAAGAAAGCAAATGAACTTTAATCTATAAAAGCAATTAAATCTCACACATTTTAGGTAGCTGATCTAAAAGTGTGAGAAATGGTAAATTTAGATGCTCCATATGTAAGCAAAACTAAGTCAAAATGAAGGAACATTCATGAGTAAGGTGCCACAATCTAATTCTGTATTCAAAGCTTGAGCATAACTCCAATTTTACACATGAAAATGATAGGAGAAAACTTCCCCTATTTATACAAAAAGATGAGAAACTATCTCATTAATGAGAGTCCACGAATCTCTCCCCATATCTCTAGAGTTACAATCAAAATAGGAAATGACAAGACACATGTCTTCTTAGAGTTTTAATATAAATAGGAAATGAGACACATATCCTCATGATCCCATGATCTTTTCCACTCAAATTCTAATTTGGTTTTGGGAGGCCACGTAAGGGTCTTTTAGAAGCTTCCTTTTGACCTACACATGTCAACAATCTCATCTCACTTGTTAGGTATAAGCATATGCACATTATTTTCTAGTTTTTAACCATAAATTCACTTAAAAATGCTAAGAATTAATAAAGTTTGGAAAAACCTAAATGTGACCCAATAATGATAATGGTAAGGTAAATGTAATGAAATAGAGGTGGAGTGAAGGTGACAATATGGAAATATAAATGAAAATGTAATGGAAGTGAATGACAATTTCAAGGTCCAACATACCCCCTAGCTGAAGCTATTGCATGTCCTCATGCAATCTATTACATTAATTCTTTTTTATCATTGAGCTTTGGCTTAACTTTGCATGATATCATTTGATAACTTCATACTTCTACAAAATCTTTTAGTTGAATTACAACATGGTTGGTTCTTGTGTTACAACCATATTTTGTTGTTGCATTCATTTTTTATCTTTGAACTTTGCATAATGATAATTTGATTATTGTTGCAAAGTATATCTTTATTGGATTGCATCATAGTTGGTTCTTGTGTGACAACCATGATTGTGTTTGTATCCGATTATCTTTTTAGTACTTTTGACAAGCCTTTGTATGCTTATAACAATAATGTAATAGTTAATATCTTTTGAAAGTATGTGGGCTTTTGAATGAGATATGAATATGGCAAAATATGAATATGAATGTATCCCCCCCAATTGATGATATTGGCAATTTTATGAGATGAGGAAGAGAAATGTTTTTTTTTTTTTTCCAAAAATTATCATTCTAGCTTTTCAAGGAAGTTTATGGTAAAAAGTTAGAAAATGACATACCTTAACTTACCCTGTAGAAATGGATGAGCTGCATGTGTGGTGGCTGCAAAATTATGATCGTAATCTTCTTCAAGTGGTTGGACAAGTCATGAAGAAAAGAGTGAAGATGACTTTTTATTTGCTTTTATTAAAACTTGTTGAATCTGTTGCGGAATAGTGTTGATTCTACTGCTGCCATTTTATTCGGAGCTGTTATTTGATTCTACAGTTGTCATCTGATTCTGCAGCTACTGTCTGATTCCGCAGCTGCTGTCTGATTCCGCAACTGCTATTTGGTTTTGCAGTAGCTGTCTGATTCCGCAGATGCCATCTGGTTCTATAGCTACATATATTTTACATTTGCTCCAAAATGCTGAAAATGATAGTTTTCATGTCTTCAAAACTCATTGGCACAATTCCTGCTATGTTAATAAATGTTATGTTGTCGAACATAGCAGGAAATTGTTGACTTAATGGCTATTAATGGATGCCACTAGTCAACACGAGAACTCTCACCATTGATGACAATGAGAGACAAGATGCCCAAACACATCTTGCTAAGTATGAATAGTTTTGTTGTTGTCGAGTACCCAGAAGATCTGATGAACAAGGGACATTGATGTATTCCCATTGTTCGTCGGCATGAAGACTTGCCATTAAGGCATGCAAGCCTCAAGGTGTTTTTGCAAGGATGTTAGACTCAAAGGACTATGGACTCAATAATTTGCATTGAAGCAGGGTTTATTTGTGAAATGAAAAAGGATAGGAAAGGAAAAATGAAAATGGAAGATGACAATGGAAAATAATAATGGCAATGGGCAATAAGCATGTAAGTGAGTTTCTTGCTTTTATTTATGGGTCATGCAGAAAGTGTACGTGAATAAAGGAAAATGAACAACTGACTCTTGCTGGGTTGGATTTATAATTCAAAAGGGAGGAAATGTAATGGTTTTGATCGATATGGACATGGACTTGTTCTTATGTTTCTCATGGAATAGGTCCTTTGAAGACCAATTGTGCGCACAATCAGTTTTCTTCAATGATTATTAGGTCATCCCAAACCTTAAAAAAAAAAACTTGACATAAAGAACATAAGTGTGTTCAAAACGAAATTATCAGTTCCTTTTTTATTCTTACATAAAATGTCAAATGAAACAGACTAAGGAAAATAAAAAAGTGTTATATTCAATCCAATTCATGATATCGATAACAATCCATTTTTAAGAAAAAACCATGAAAAATAAATTAACTCCCTGTTGTCGGATGACTTCATGCATTGTGTTCGGTAAAACAATTGACATCACAAAGATTTGTTGTGCTCTGCAAGTTAAAACTTCATAGAAAAATACACAACAACAATATTAATGCCAAATGTTCATATATCATCTAAATAATTTTCCAATTGTTTTGCAAACCATTATTGAATCGTCATTTGTGCTGCAAAAATAACATGCTGTCAAAAATATTTGAAGCGACGAAAATATGAAAAAGTACTTGTACAAAAAAAATATTTCAATCAAATTTTGCAAGTATTTTTCGCTTTATAAATTGCTTCAATAAATTGATTGCATGTGTATTAATCATCACAATTTATTTTTTTATTATTTTTTTTTCACAAATAAAATGATTTCTTTCATTCAAATTTTGAAAATTATTTTTGTTCATTTCATTACTTCAGAAGTAGGGACCTCTCTCATTCTAGTAGCTGGCGTTCCTGGCCTTGGATAAAACTGTGAAATGTGAACATGCAGAAGCTTGTATTCTTTGATCAGATTAATAGTGGTCTCGAAATTATCTTCCTTTGTTTTGCCTGGAAATACACATATCACATCAGTCGCTATCTGCATGTCTAGCACAAGTCGTATTAATGTATCAACCACAAACCTGAATTCACTGATTGTGTATTCACGCTTCATGGCATTCAAAACAGAATGACTCCCTCACTACATTGGCACATGACGAAACAAGTATACATATGGGTGCATCATTAAGTTAGCAATTTCTTCCAAGTGTTCAAGGATGTGAGGAGGGTAAATCTGTTGAAATTTTGAGGAGGAGCAAGAGTCATTGTTTGATTAGAAGTCTTAGTGAATTAAATGTGTTATTGCGAGCAAAACCTTTTGCATAAAAAAAAAAAAAAAAAAAATTAAAAATAAAAATAAAAATAAAAATGTTTTCCTCACGCAGTCACCAAATAGGGTCCTGAAGAACCATAATTTTCTCCCGAATGGTTAGGAATCTCAGGAAACGGTTTCTGGGTTTTTAAATTCATCTTGTTCCAGAAAAAACCCATGTCCCAGTTTTAAAATCTGCCTTATTTGCTCAGAAAATTCGTTTTAAAATTGGGTGTCAAGAAAGTTATGCTTTCTGGCAATTATGTTTTCTACAAAAATCAATTTTGGATTTCTCCTAAACAGTTGCAAAATCCAAAAAATCGTTAACGTTTTATCTAATTTCCCTCATTCCAAAGAAAACCCATGTCTTAGTTTTGTCTAATTTGCCTCGGTTTTCTTAGAATTTGCGTTTAAAATCGTGTGTTTACGCTGCTGCGTTTTTTAGAAATGTTCGGTGATTTTTGATTTGCAGGTTTTGAAGGTTGGGCTTGTGGCTGCGTGAATGTCTTCCAGAAAAGGAAAAAGGGAAGATCTATCTATATCAATCATCCTATAGAAAATTCTGGGGACTCAAAATTTGGAATGAGATAAAAGATGGGATAGCGCTTTGAAGAAATCTAACCGCATCATTTTTGTAAACCCGTAGAAAACTCTTGCATTACAAAGGTAAGGATTTTTGCACATGGATTTGCAAGTCTTGCAGTAGCTAAATAATTTTTATGATATACTAACAAAACAATTTTTTTTTTTTGATCCTCCAGGTCACACGTAGTGCAGAAGGAGAGCATACTTGAGAGATTTATTTTGTTAGCATAGTCAAGATTTTATCAATCGATTCCTCTGTAAATTTTGCAAAAATAAAATGAAAAGACTTGATCTCATACCTTAAATTATCGTTCATGATCTTCATTTGCGCTCCTTGTTCTCAACCATTTGTTTTATTGCAAATTTTTCCTACCAAGGGTTAGTAGATGGGGGGTTCTTACTGCACCAAAAAACAACAAATTTATCCTAAAAACTATAAAATTTTATTTTTATTTTTCCTATCTATCTAAAAACTATTTATTTTTATTTTTTAAGTATATTCATGCTTCCAATGAAGCCATTTACGGATTATAATTTTTGAAATGCTGATATCCCAACTTGAAAAATGTACCTGATTGTTTGTAAGGATATGTGAAATCGACTTGACCTTTTGATTTGCCGCAAGGATCTCTTGAAGAATTGATGAATATTGTGGCATAACCGCTTCTTGATACCATTCCTCAATGTAGTCTTTGGGCTGCATTCTAGATCCTTTGTCCACAAATGGTTAGTAAAAACAAATAAAATACACTCTAAACTGAAAGCTAGTTCCTATGCACACTTCCCTGGCAACGACGCCAAAATGTTGGGGCAAAGTGATTTCCTGTCATTTAATTTGTCAACCCGGGGGTTTCATAAACTTGTGAAGCATGCATGCACTGTATGTGCTAGAAATTATCTTTCAGTTCAGGGCAATCTAACTATAAAATAACGAAAACCAATTCATATAATCTATGAAATCAAATAATGAAATTGAAATTCAACTAACCTGTGAAATCAAGTAACGAAAAGAAATAAAACAAATTCAAAAGAAAATATAGCGCGCGCAATCACCAGAGAAAAATTTAAGAACCCCACCAAATTTATATGTATAATAAATGGGCGAATCTCCATGGTATATAGGAAAAATGGAAGGCGATTTTATCAATAATATAATATGTATATATAATTTTTTGGCGAATCTCTCACCAGGCATGGCAAATATTTTACTCAATTATAAAATCTTGTAAGATCTTGGTGAGTCTTTCACTAAATAAGAAAACTTTGTAAAGTCCTAGTGAATCTTAGCATTTTGAACTCTTAGAGAATTTTTTTAAATAGTATAAAACCATATATGACAAGAGCCACATTGTGGCAATATCACTATTTTTTTCACATTTCCACGACATGGAACTTGTTTATGAAATTATAAAAAAGCCAACCAAGTCCCTTATAATATGCAGGTAAGCTTATAACAGAGTTTGATACCTCTATTATGCTTGTCTTCATTCAAGTGTCATAGCTGCTATACTTAACACTATGAATCACAACTCTCTCAGAACTCAACTCTATAGTGTAATTAAAACCTTTGGAAATTGAATCTAACAACTCTATAAAAAGGATGTTATGAAACCAGTTCAAGAAAACATAGAAAAGATAAATCAACGCCTTAGAATTCAGCCTCTTCGAGGGGGCAACCTCCTTTACATTACATAAATGAACAATTCTTCGATGATACAAATGAAAAGACCTCCTTTCTATA
>APFE030745425.1:74070-101455 GCA_000404065.3 Pinus taeda
AATATTGTGTTTATTGAATACACAAATGAAATCATTGCATTTCTTTAAAATATCTTTTGAAATCAAAATTACCGAAATTACATATCGATAACCTAGTGGGTGTAGGATAAAATTCACCTGTGTCATTCATAGAAAGCATGAGAAAAAACCTAATACTATATATAAACCCATAAAAATTCAAATTCATCACTTCTAGGGACCTCGTAACCACCCTGCCAATGCACAAGTATGTTCCTGTTTGCAGTTAGAAAAATTACCCAAATCACTGCTCGTAGTGCTCAGGAGCACGAGTATTTCAAAGATCTAGGTTTTGTACCCTGACCCGTATATTGGTTGTGGGGATAAAAATATTATTGGCCTGTTGTAGCGTAGCCTGCATAATCTCACTAGTGAGTTTCTCTTTGGAGACTGGTAAAATAGAAGGAAACCTGTATAAGTAACATGATCAAGTATACCATGTTTAAAAAAAAAAAAAATTGCCACTTTTGCTAAGGATTTGCACCATTGGTGTAGCTGGATTGTGGTGGTTCTAGTTCTTCAAGAATATTGAACAAAACTTTATTTGGAAATTAAGTTGTTTACGATTGTCAAATATGACAGATCATTTGAAATTCTTTGCCATCTGTCGTTAGTAAACATCAATGTAACAAAGAATAGACCAAGCAAAAATAAGAGAGCACTTACTTTTTAAATCATTCCATCTGCCCACATCACTTCAATATCCAGAGTAAAAATGATCTACGCTGGTATACATCCCCCATTTAAATAGGCTACATTCCACGTGAATACCATAGGTCAATACCATGTGCCATTTTTATTTTTATTAATACTAATATTAGGGTTAATAATGTTTTTTTCATGGTATTAATAATAATCTAGCCCATGGTATTTGGCCCATAGTATTTTGCCCATAGGTTTCACCTAAATATAACTCATTTTTTGAGTGTTCGTAAATATAAGGTGACTTATGGAGTAAATATAAAAAAATGTTTTATTTGTTTACCATACCTCTCATTTATTTATATTTTTATTAATTTACCATACCTTTTTTACAAATATGGTATTTGGCCCATAGATTCACTTAAATAAACCTCTTCTTTTTTTTTTCTTTTTTTTTACCCATACGTCTAGTTTATTTATATTTTTATTAATTTACTATACCTCTTTTACAAATATGGTATTTGACCCATAAGATTCACTTAAATAAAACCTCTTTTTTTTTGTACCATACGTCTAGTTTATTTATATTTTTATTTATTTACCATGCGTTTTGAGTAAGTATAAAAATAGGTTTTATTTATGTACCATACCTCCACTTTATTTTTATTTTTATTTGTTTACACCCTTGCATGTATATAATGTGACTTATGGAGTAAATATAAAAAATGTTTTATTTATTTACCATACCTCTCATTTATTTATATTTTTATTAATTTACCATACCTCTTTTATAAATATGGTATTTGGCCCATAGGATTCACTTAAATGAAACCTATTCTTGAAAATTAGGGCGAATGGAAGGTTGTAACTCTTAATTTCAAGGGCTAAATTTACCTTTTCTACTCTCTCCCTTAAAATAAGGTGGGCTACTTGAGGTGATTTGTAAAAATGTACTATGACACAAAATATTCGCCCACTAAAAATTTAAAACCCCTTAATTTCGCCAAAGGGCAAACATTCGCCCCTAAAATTTTCCATGGCAATCACACTTACAAGAATTGGAATTTTAATCTAAGAAAGCATTTCAAAGCATGTAAGAAAAAAACAACTAATGTATACTTAGTTATTCCAGCATTCAATTATGAAGTGTTGCCTTCTTGAGATGATGTGTAAGCAACTATCTATACTTTAACTTCTAATGTCCTAGAAAAGCAAGTAAAGTGTGCAGAAAATAACTCAGTAATTGCATGTATTAAATATTCAACCATTCAATCTTGAAATATGATTAAATCAATTTCTTAGAATAATCTTTAGGAATATCAGTTAATGCAATTAAATGTTGATCTTAAAAGCAAATGTAAAAGCACAAAAAAGTAAAGCTCAATGATTGCATAGGTTGAACATTCAATCACCCAATTTGAAGTCACCTTCTTGGCTAATCTTTTATTCAATTATATAATGAATTGATAGTTTGATCTAAGAAAGTAAATAACAGAGCATGAAAGGAAATTAAATAACTATCAGCTCTTACCTTAAACTCAATCCAATTGCAAAATAAATAAATCTTTCCTATTGAAATGTTTATAGAAAAGCGAAGATTACACAGTCATTCTAAAACTAATACTAAGAAAACAAATGAACTTTAATCTATAAAAGCAATTAAATCTCACACAATTTAGGTATCTCATCTACAAGTGCGACAGATGGTAAATCAAGGTGCTCCATATGTAAGCAAAACCAAGTCAAAACGAAGGAACATTCATGAGTAAGGTGCCACAATCTAATTATGTATTCAAAGCTTGAGCATAACACCAATTTTACACATGAAAATGATAGGAGAAAACTTCTCCTATTTATACAAAAAGATGAGAAGGTATCTCATTAATGAGAGTCCATCAATCTCTCCCCATATCTCTAGAGTTACAATCAAAATAGGAAATGATAAGACACGTGTCTTCTTAGAGTTTCAATACAAATAGGAGATGAGACACATATCTTCATGATCCCATGATCTTCTCCACCTGAATTCAAATTTGGTTTTGGGAGCCACATAAGGGTCTTTTAGAAGCTTCATTTTGACCTACACATGTAAACAATCTCATTCCACTTGTTAGGTATAAGCATATGCACATTATTTTCTAATTTTTAACCATAAATTCACTTAAAGATGCTAAGAATTAATAAAGATTGGAAAAACATAAATGTGATCCAATAATGATAATGGTAAAGAAAATGTAAAGAAATGAAGGTAAATGTAATGAAATAGAGGTGGAGTGAAGACGACAACATGGAAATATAAATGAAAATGTAATGGAAGTGAATGACAATTTCAAGGCCCAACAGAGAGCATTAGTAGGGTTTTCTTTATATTCAAATTTCATCTTATGACTCTTCACCTCTTCTTCATGTAAACAAAAGAATACTTCATTAGAATTACATTCCCTTGATAACCCCCTACATGACCTACGATATTCATCCATTCTTTCTTGCGTGATTTGGAGGCTTAGAGGATCCAACTCTTCATCATCAGGGGATATGTTCCTCTCTTCATTGCCATTGTAATCTGATTCTATAATTGAAATTTGCTCATCATCCTCACTCACACTTGAGCTTTCAATGTCATCCAATTGATTACCTATTGTGGGACTTTGCGGTAGACTATAACATTTATCATTGATTAAATTAGTCATAATATTCAAAGCATAGGTTAGGCGAGTAAGGTCAAAGAGGTGACTAAGATCCCCTTCATAGAAATCCCTCATTATGTCGAGTTGCACTTGTTGTGATCTATAAAATCCTCACATGAGTTCCATATCAATACCTTCCAATACATCTTGATAAGATTCTACATATTTATTCCCATTCTTTTGTAGTTCTTAAATGTCTTGGTCACTGAGTTTTTCAAAAGTAGAACCAAGATAAATCCCTCTTTTACTATAGTCCAATTTTTATGATCTTTCATTTCAGGATTGAAATGGAGTTTCCATGGTGAATTAAAGTGCCTTGATAGATGCTTGTGTCACCCTACAAACATTAACTTTAAAGCTTAATGAAGAACTAGGGTTTCGTTCAGCAAACAGAGTCGCCAATAATGATATGTAAATATGTCGTATGGGGAACAAAACACACGTTTCGTGTCCCTGACAACTACGCCAAAATGTTACCGCTCAAACTAGCAGGGCCCCTAAAAGGGGATACTTGAAGGGCTACTACTAGGCTAAGGGCAGCAAATGGAGAAATCGCCCATTGTCACCTCGACTAAGGTTCCCTGATCTTTACAGAATTTCACTAATGGGAGGAGACCCGTTATGATGAGGATCACTAAATGGATAGACCAATGATAAGGTGAGGGGCTATCCTAGAATCCTATTCACAAGAGAGGCTCAAATATATGACTTGCTTGCTTTCAAGGTAAGGTTTAAAGCTATCAAGGAGGGGCTTAAGGGGAATTTCAAGGTTTAGGTTCAAGGTGTGTATCTTATAATTGACGTTCCTAGACCTTAGAATTCTTGCAAAAGCTTAGATTCCCAGTGATCCTTGAAGAATTAATCTTAATAGTGTATGGGACCACATGGGACCAAGTGGACCCGAGAGGTTAGGCCAAGGGGGTAGGGTTTAGCAACCAATGATATGATTGACCTATTGCACAGGGGGGAAGCGAGCAAAGGAAGAATTTTTAATGCAAGACAATGTGAGGGTCCCAATAAGGCTTCTAGCCTAAGGGAAAGATTCAATATCGAGGCTAGGGCTTGAGATATCTCAAAATCCCACCATCAAAATTTCTTCAAAAATGGAGAGCGCATAGGAAACACACCAACACATTAGGTGCAAAGGGATCAAACTTTTTTGATGGGTGGTCTACAAGATAAATGATGCCCTAGGAGACTTAATGGGCTAGGCCTAGAGAAGGAGAGGGGGTTCGATGAGAAAGGTTTAAGATGATCAGCTTTGGGTGGACTAGTTCCTAATCCTTTGGAGAGAAATAGAGTTAGGTAGAATTATGACTATGGACCTTTGAATTTTCTAGGTCAAGGAGGCCTCAAAGACAACTTCGCTTGGTACTAGGGCAACAACAAAAGCAGCTTCATAGACTTTATACTTAGTTTTGCAAGATAGATGCCTTATCAAGATGAATTTCAATAGTGAAACATCCCTAGGAACATTAAGTCATTATACATGAAGCATTCACTATCCAAAAGCAAAATTTCCACAACTTCGCCTAAGAGATGCAACAGATAAGCCCTAGTATAGCGAAATACCAACAACAATGTATGCGACAAAATTTGCAAGAAAGAATAACATTAAACTGCACTTACATGTATAAGAATATGTCCAACCATCCAAAAAACCTTTCCATCAAGAAGCTCCAACACATATGAAAATTATCCAAACATCAAAATTCATTCCATGCTCCAAAAAATCGTCCTCCAAGAAGGATAGCGAAAATCGCTAAAGAGATACAAGTTCCAAATCCAAGTGATGATGCTAAAACGAATCATCATCACTTATATTTATACACTTCTAATGAGTTTGATTTAGCTACTTGGGACTACATTAGCCCCTAAAATAAAATAATGTGCAAAACAACAAACTTTTCATGGCAAGCCCACCAAACTAGCTCATAAACAAAAGAATAAGCCTCTCAAGAGGTTACATGATGAATAATACGTATCATTGGGCCTTCTAAGAAGCCTAATGAAGTCCATAAGTGCCATAATGGTTAATAGGACTCCCAAAAGTAGTGGACAAGGGGTTGGCCCCTTGTTCTCCAAATAATAAACATGTGGTTCTCCCACAAGTATCCATGATAAGCGAACTACAACACTCAATTACGAAATGACAATGCATACCTTTAAGGTCGGGAGGTCCTCCTTCAAATGTACGATCATGACAGATGGGTGAGGGACCACATGGTTGGCTCAGGTGGTGGAGAAATGGCACAACGAGCTAGTTGGTGGCTACAAGGGGCTGTCAGCTAAGGACCATCTTGGATAATTTTTTTCTCCTAGGGATATCACCCACAAAAATGGTGGGTAACACAACCAATTTGCTAATTTCATAAATTTGAACCAAGTTAAAACCACATCTCTAAAAAAATTCTTTCCAAAATATTCAGGAATTTTCAATCAACGCATCTTTACCCCTTAAATCATTTTTACCCCGATTTTAAACATTTTCATTGAGAAACCATAATTGCATTCCAACAACAATAGGCATGTGCAATTTTCATCAACATAAAAAAGTTATGATGGGCAGAGCTACAATCTTTCATGACTTTGGAAAATATTGCTTTTTGTACTCTTGAAATAATTTTGAAAGCAAAATTTTGCATTTGATCATGCGACCTCACATACATACTCACGAAATAAACTAACCAAAGAACGATGAAGGAAACGAACAATAAACCCAAATTATTATTGAAGAGAGAAAGAGAGAATTGATAATAGTATATCTCATCCCTCCAGAATAATTGTCAACTACATGTGTAGAATTGGCAAGAAAGAACCACTGGGAGTAATGATAGTGATGGAAGTTGCACAAATCTCAGGGGTGGCATTGAATCCGTTTGAAAGAACGATTATTTGATTATGCTCCAATGCACGTGTCATTAAGGTGGAAATAAGATCTTCAAAATATGAACCAATGGGGTGATTACAGATTAGTTTTTTCATTAATATATATATATATATATATTATATATATATATATATATATATATATATATTATATATAATATATATATATATATATATATATATATATATATATATATATATATATATATATATATATAAAGTTAAATATTATAGAATATATTGGTCAAACCTCAATTGTTTGATAGTCAAAAGCAAATTGATTGTTATAGTCCTGCCTTGACACGGACTAATAAGAGAATTGGATTAGAATAATAGATGTACATAGATTAGATTCAAATGAAATTAGTCGTTGGAAATAAGAGAATCAAGTTAGAATATGTTGTAGTGGCTTCAACACCCTCCAAAATTTTGGCCTACACTTAAATTTCAGAGCTTATTATCGATCTCGTGATCATTCGTTCCTTAGTCACTTATTGGTAAGATGATGATATCAAGCTCCCCTCTTCAATCTTAAGAGTCATTTATGCTTTTATCTTTATATAGTATGTGTCATCTTTAGGCATGGGGATTATCGCTTATCATGCAAAGGGAAGTTTGTTTTGCTTCAAGGGGAAAGCTTTGTGAGAATAGGTTGTCCTCATCACATGGACATGTTTCACAATCATTTCACACACTCTTACACAAGTGTCACCTTTAGCCTCCCAGAGTCTATCATCGGAGCCACACTTGTTGTAAGCTGCCACAAAGGTTGTAACATTAAGAAAATTGTGTGTTATATGTTTTGGATGGTCTATGTTGTATCACTAAGTGTTCAAGTGTGTGATCATCGTTAAGTTATATCACTATTCACATCAGTTCCACTGATCCCACACTTAACCAAATTCCAGAGTTCCCTAGCAAACTAGCCTCATCCAGCTTTCCTGAATTGTGCACTTCGCACCTGCAACCCTCAAGCGTTTTCCCTTGCCTGTTGGAACTGCGCGTAGAAAGCATAGCCTCCCTTGGCATCCAAAACTGCGAAGTGGTTTCCTCCAATGTCCTTCCCTAAGCCGGAACCCACAGTCTCTAGAAACTGCGTAGTTTTGTCCCTTGTTCATCTTAGCTGCCTAGTCCACCTTCCCTTGTGAAACTATGCAGATATGTCCTCCCAGGGCCTCATCCCATAGTAGTCATTTCCCACTTAAACTGCGCAACTGTGTATCTTAGTGGCCATGAAGAATGATGACATGCTAGATGACTCTCAAGGAGTTGAGGATAAAGATAAGGAGACCAAGGAACCCAGGGTATGATAAAAGATCGGGACCACATGAAGAATCCATCTGATGCATAACCCTTTGGAGGGTAGGTATGGAAAACAAAGCACATCTTTTGAAATACACCACTTAGTGTAGCATGAAGGACTACTTATCATTGTCATATAATTATGTCTTCAATTAAATGCATGGTTGCAAGCACTGACAATCATTCCATGTGTTTCCTTTAAGTGTCCTCCCTTTAGCTTGTTGGATCAACTATCGTCTTTTGGCATGTTTGGTTGTTACGTCATGTTTGCGAGCCTTTCTTGTGACCTCGAAGGTTTGTCTTTGTGTATACAAGTTTTCCTAGCCATATAAACACTTCCCGCACTCACACACAAAGTTTTAAGCATTGTCGCACAAGTGTTGCCACGGTCACCCTAAAGTCTATCACAAGTGTCGCACTTGTCACTTTTTGTTTTAAACATTCTCACAGAGGGTAATGTTTTGTCTTGTTGTTTTAGTGGCCTATGTTGTCATGTCGTCAAAGTAAGCTAAGTGTGTGATCACAATGTCAAGTTCCTCACAAGTTCATTTGCCTCCCACACTTAGCCATTTTCCTAAAAATCCTTCCGACCAGACAACTCTCTTTCACCGAACCTCAACTGAGCTGCACACTACACAAGTCTCAACCCTCAATGATGTTGCTCTGTTGCTTGGAACTGTGCAATGCACAAAGATTATCACCCAGCGTAGTTTCACTGTGCAATCCCAAAGTTGAGCAACCTCCCTTCCTTCCCAAAATTACGCAGAAGTTGCCTCAATCCTGACCTGAACTACACATTTCACAAAATCAGTCATCAAGCCTCCTCCTTGGCTACAGGAACCCCACAATGCACAGAGAACCCGACCTTATTTTCCTCCCAAAATTGCGTAGAAGTGTCTCCCAGTGTCCTCCCTCAGTCGGGGCTCACTGATCTCAAGAACTGCACAAACATGTCCTCCCAGGCCCCTCTGCTTCTCATTCATGCCTTGCCTCTGAAAAATTTGTATACCTGCCTCCCAGGGTCCCATCTTGTAGCAGCCACTGATTGTCCCAACTGCGCAATCCTATCTCCCAATGGCCTTTATGGAATTTTTCCCGGAAGTGAAGACTTTGGTTAGGAGTTCCTCAGGCAAGACTGAGTTGCGTAGTCTCAGTGACCAGTCTCCCTCACTGTCACTTGGAAATGCGTAATGCGCAGTTACTAGGCCCTCTTTCCAAGCCAATCACCTATCCCAGGTCCAGTCCATGGATAACAGTGCATCATCTTAGACTAGGGATTTTTTGGATTTTATGTTGTCTAGTCATGAGTGAATTGCAGGAACAGGTACACTGTTAGATCATGGCGAGACAATGAAGATGCAGAAGGAGGGGTGAACATGCTAGAAGACTCACTTACAACTAGACGGACAAAGAAGCCTGTCAAGCACAAGCAAAGGGAACACATGCATGCAACACCTCTCAAGACCAAATATTATTGAAGACCCTGCATCATCAATTTATGTAGAGGAGAAGAGAGACCACATCCAAGAACACATCTATCACTCAACAACAATAGCGCTTGACATTGCTACCTCAACAAGCTAGTCTGCGTCAACAATGTCATGTCAAGTCGTGTCATGATTTGTTAAAGGCCACATCACTATTATGAGCCATGTCTATATTAAATCGAATGTAATGTAAAGTGGAATTCCAATGGACACACATGAATATGAAGAGTCATGTCAATTGAAAAGTCATAGGAGGTTGAATAGTCATGAGGGTAGTCAAAGAGTCACAAGGGTCAAGCATCACCCTTGGTTATATATGCCCCCTCATTGTTTGAGCAGAGGACTTTTCCCCTTTGCTCCTCCCACGAAGCATAGAGAGTTTTCAGACATTTCTTTGAGGAGTGAGGAGTGGTTCCAGTGTCCCACTACTAGGGCTAGTGATGTATGATGTACATATGTGTCTTGGAACTTTTAAATAATACAAAAGCTCTTTCAGACCAATATGTTTTAATGCATGTCTTGTGGATGTTTGTAAGACTATTATTTCAACATTTGTAATTCATGTTTATTTCACATGTACTAAGATAGTTGAACTATTTTGGTTGTTTTAGTATTACCTTGCTGGGAATGTGTTGTATTGGTTATCACCGTTGTCTAATTCTTGTGGGCTACTCTGCAAGATACTAGATAGACCTTCCTTGCTTACTAGTTATAATGTCTGTCACATCCATTGTGGACTACTCTATTGGGTGGTGAATGGGTCTTCCCTTGTACTTTGGTTTTAATGACTGCCACATCCGCTGTGGACTATTTCGCTGGATGCCAAACAGACCTTCCTAGTTCACGTGTGTCTCTTCCTCAGTGGTACTATTACCTCTCACTTAGAGGATCACTTTTCTCCCCATTTTGAAGAAAGAGAACCTTGACACAGTTACGTTGCACACTCACTAGGCACACTTACCTTGTTGTTCGAAGATACCATTGCGTCACTCTCCCATGCTGACAGTGAGAGCCAAGGAAGATCTCTAAGTATATGGCAATTGAGCCTTTATACTAGATGGGGCTCTTACACCAAATGGTCTGAGTTCTAGTTGGGACTTTATATCGGGGAGATCCCCTTGGTTGATGAATTTCCAACACCGTCAACAAAATGGCACTAGAAGGAGGGGCAGATGACAAGCTGAGACTGTCGCATCTGGTTTGAATATCTTATCTAAAATGGCTTATACACAAATCGTACTCCCAAGGTGTTTCTCCAATTTTTCCCTTGATAAATTGTCACCCCCCGATGAGCTTCTTGATCACTTGTCCTAGTTAAAGTTTAATTGCGAGGACAAAACGTCCATAACCAAGCACATTTCCGATTTTCTTCGATTTTACAAACCTTACAAAATCGATAATTAAGAGTCTGCCTGTGTGCTTTTCTTCCTCACCCTTACAGGTCGTGCTAATTGGTGGTGTCATACCACGCACCTGCTTCCGCCCATTCCCTTCATCCTTTCCTCAGGGAGCTCCATCAATCCTTCATTAAGTATAACTACGGAGATGTTTGTAGAAGGATCAATCTCATCAGAGTGGAACCCAATGAATCAGTTGAGAATTTTCTGATCGATTCCTTCACCTTTGCTGTGAAATTTTGGAAGAACATTTGAACTAGGATTACTTGAAACAAGAGTTTGAACGCTTGGTTCTTCTCTCTTCATACGATGAACTTGAACCTCCCAATGTTTTTGCTTCCCCAACTCTTGCGGATCATGAGGCACCTCACATTGCAGAGGAGGAGCCTAATACCTCGCTTTTCTTTATTCCTGGTAGCATCGAATGTGCTCTAAGCCTCAAAATTTGCAGGGAGGCTTAGACACATATATTCCACAATACTAAGAAATCGTTTTGGGAAATTCGACCCCAAATTAGTTTTATTAAAATAAATAATTATTTTTAATGGGTGCTTAAGTATAAAGTTAGGAAATTAAAATAATTAAACGGTATTAATCTAATTGTGGGTGAAAATTCTAGAAGAAGATGAGGAGCAAGCCAAAATTATCTAAACCATTGATTAGGATCTAATCTAGGTCGTTGGTTCTCAAAAAAAGGATTATAAAAGGAGGCTTGATGGGCATTTGGAAAAAACATCGAGTGGAGATCAGAAGATCGAATTTCTGAAGCACAACAGTTGCGGGGAATAGAATTTGAAGTGATATTTTGTAGTGAGGGGTAGAGACAGTATCCAGAGGGAATTTTTTCCTGGGCCAGAGAGTGCAAGGCAGAGAGGGCAGAACGACATTCAGAGAGGTTGACGTTGGGCCACGCAAAGCTGACACAGTGGCAGCGCAAATCCTGAAGGGAGATCAAATTTATGCTGAGGAAATCGAGTTTCAGAATCTAGGAGTTGGGGTGTGAGGCCGAGAGGTTGAAAACCGAAATTTCCATCCAGTAGAGGGTCAGAAGGAGGATCAGCATAGTCCCCAATAGAGGTGACGCAGAGAATACGCGGGGTTGACGCAGTTCTGTGAAGAGGCTGACGCAGAAGGGACACAAAGGCTCTCTTCCAACAGTTCAAATATGAAGATTCTAGTGATAGGGTGAGATCATCTCACTATTTCATTTTTTCGAG
This sequence comes from Pinus taeda, assembly GCA_000404065.3. Taxonomy (NCBI): domain Eukaryota; kingdom Viridiplantae; phylum Streptophyta; class Pinopsida; order Pinales; family Pinaceae; genus Pinus; species Pinus taeda. Next base: position 85,710 of record APFE030745425.1, read on the forward strand.
GTTCTATTTGTAGCAGATAGCCAATTGGGCATCCAACAAACTGTACTCATAATTACTACCTCATAATAATAAAACCCTCAGCTGCTACACCAGTTTTCCTGCATTGGGTTTTTCTGGGGACTTTTGTCCAAAAATAACAGTGTAGATACGTATGATGTTTATTTCTCTCCCATGTTGTATTTAATTTCCATAATTTTATTTTGTTGTAGGCTGTAGTGTATGTATTTCAGTATTTGTCGTAGAAAACTTCAAATAACTTGTTCAATTAATTTACCAATTAGGTGAATTATAATCAGTTTGTTGCAGTAGGAATCGAGTATCTGACTTTTCACATGGTATCGAGGACAAATTTTAAGTAGAAGAGCTCATAAGCAGAAAGAAGCAGCGTACTTTTCCTTGCAGAGCAGATCTTCAACTAGGACACAGTTATTTTGCAACAGTTGTTGGCAGAATAGCGTTAGTGGGAGAGACAGAGACACTTGAGGGAATTTCTTCCTTAGAGAATTCCTAGACAGGGACTTTGAATTCTCATTTGCTGAGCAGCAGCTAGGGGTAGCATAGCTACTAACTCGAGCAGGGAGTGCGTAGGCCAGCCCAGCAGCAGCGCACGGGAGAGAGGAGGTCATTCGACTTTTTCGATTGGCAGAGATGGAAGCCACTTGATTGAGAGATCAAGATTGGTTGGATGGTGCATCCAACCATGTGATCTAGAAGGCAAGGATGTCATGCCTTTTATATGAACATTTTCTCAAGATCTACGTCGACAGTGTGGTAGCTGAGACCACGAATCTAGATTTGCTCAAAAAGTACAAGGGAGAAATGGCGAAGGCCAAGCAGATGATCCTTGACGAAGTGAAGGATCATGTAGTTTGTCGCATCTTGGGCAAAGGGACTGCCAAGGAGATGTGGGATGCCTTGTCCACGCTATATCAGGGATCTTCCGAGCAATGAAAGATGTTCTAGAGCAGAAGATGAGATCCACGCAGATGTAGAAGGGGGAACACATTGATTTGTTCCTTGCAGAGCTTCAGGAGACCTTTGACGAAATAGAAATTGTGGGGTCAACACCTCAGCCTACAGAGATGGTGAGGCTAGTCCTGAACTCAGTTTCAAAAGAGTGGCAAGTATTTGTCCAAAGCATCCCAAGCAGAGAGAAATTGCCACACTAGGAAGGAATGTGGGTCACTCTTCAGCAAAAAGAGATGAGGAGAGACTTAGTCAAGTGTAAACTTGACAATAGCAGCAACAACAGTGGGTCGAAGCCCAAGGAGGAGGATGAGAATGCATCCCTCACATCTAAGGGGCAGTAGGAGTAGCGAAAGAATAAGAAAGATGTCTCGAAGATCAAGTGCTTTCGTTGTGGGGAACTTGGTCAGTACACTTCACAGTGTCCTCTCAAGAAAAAGGACAAGGACGAGAAGCATGATTTGAAGGTTGCATCCACACAGATCAAGGAGGAGGAGTTTTCCATGATCACCTAGATATGGGGTGATATAGAACTATAGTTTGAAAGGACTACATATGGGTAGGATCCTTTAGGAGTCCACTTCTTGGATCAATACCTTACTACGGGAACCCAGATCAGTAGTACCAGTATAGACTAGGTCAGTTGATGCAGAGGAGTGTCAGAGTGACAGTTGCAGTGCCTAGGAGTGCCAGAGACTAAGCAGCGCAGAGCTAGAGTTGGTAGCAGTGCAGTTGGCACAGAGTAGAGTCAACAACAGCACATCAGAGGGTCAGCGCAGAGACTAGCAGCAGTAAGAACTCCAACAATAGATGCATCATGTTGAACACTTGTTCATTAATCTTAGATGCTTTTTCGTTGTTGATGTAGTAGCAACAACAGTTGGAGAAGGTTTCAATGTAGATGCAGTGTTGGTAGTGGCATTGCCAGTAGTAGCATAGATGCAAAATTTATGAGGGTTGCAGTACAGGTGCAGTGTTGGCAGTGGCAGGGTCAACAACAATACAGATGCAACATTTGCGTAGTAGTTGGTGGGCAGCGACGTTAGACATGAGCAATTCAAAGGGAGATGTTTCAAAGTCAGAGTGATGCTTCAGTAGGTTGCATTACTAGAGCACATTCCTCGCTAAGAGGGAGTCTTGATTTCTGGTAGCATCGGATGTGCTCTAAGCCTCAAAATTTGCAGGGAGGCTTGGACACATGTATTCCACAATACCCATAAATAGTTTTGGGAAATTCCAGTCAGAATCAGTTTTATTAAAATAATTAATTGTTTTTAATGGGTGCCAAAGTCTAAACTTAGGAAATTAAAATAACTAAAGGGTATTAATCTAATTGTGGGTGAAACTTCTGGGAGAAGATGAGGATCAAGCCAAAATGATCTGAGCCATTGATTAGGATCTAATATGGGTCATTGGTTCTCAATAGAAGGATTATAAAAGGAGGCTTGATGGGCATTTGAAAAAAAAAACATCGAGTGGAGATCAGAAGATCGAATTTTTGAAGCACAACAATTGTTGGGAAGAGAATTTGAAGTGATATTTTATAGTGAGAGGCAGAGATAATATCTAGAGGGATGTTTTTCCTTGGTCGGAGAGTACAAGTTTGAGAGGGTAGAATGACGTTGGGCCACACAGAGTTAACATAGTGGCAGCGCAGAACCTAAAGGGAAATTGAATTTCTGCTAAGGAAATCAAGTTTTAGAAGCCAGGAGTCGGGGTATGAGATCGAAAGGCTGAGAGCTTAAGTTTCCAGCCAACATAGGGTCAGAAGGAGGAGCAGCACAGTCCCCAACAGAGGTGATACAAAGACTACGTGGGGTTGACGCAGTTCTGCGAAGAGGCTAATGCAGAAGGGACGTAGAGGCTCTCTTCCAGCAAATCAAAGCCGGATCTTCGAGTAACATGGTAAGATCATCTCACTATTTCATTTTTTCCAGTTTCTCTCTGTATCAAATAGCCAGTTGGGCATCCAACGAATTGTCTCGAAATTACTACTGCATAATAATACGACCCTCAATTGTTGCACCAATTTTCCCGCATTGGGTTTTTCTGGTGACGTTTGTCCAAAAATAACTGTGTAGATGCGTATGATGTTTATTTCTCTCCTATGTTGTATATAGTTTCTGCAGTTTTATTTTGGAGTAGGCTACAGTGTTGTATTTTAGTATGTGTTGTAGAAAACTGCAAGTAACTTGTTCAATTAATTTAACAAGTAGGTGAAATATAATCAGCTTGCTACAGTAGGAATTAGGTATTCGATTTTTCACAGTTTGTTCCTTGTCCTCCTCCTTTTTCGGTCCCGATGTGGGTGACTCCTTGCGGTGATCATTAGACTAGGAAATATGCTAATCAAATCTCCAGTCCATCTTCTCATTCTTCTCCTGCTTCAATGGAGGAAATTCCATAATGGCTCTGGAAGCCTACAACAAAGACTTGCTCCTCCAGTCTGCAAGAGGATGTCACTGTTCACAACTCTAATCTCAAGGTTGATCCAAATTTATTTTATCCTCTATCCTCTTCTCATCTTGACTCTTTGTACCATGACCCGCTTGGTCAATCTGCTTTACTAGCCAATTTTTCACATTCTCTTGATTCTCAAGATGCTGGCTCAAATTGTGATCAGGTACAAAGCAGTCACATTACGCAGGTAAAGGAGCAGAAAGGCAAGGACACTTTCAATTTTTCCTCTCTGTTTCAAAATTTTCTGCATCAAAACAATGAGTTTCCATTCTTGAGCGATTCTCAATCTTCCAATCTTAGTGGAAAATCCAGTACAATTAGTTATTCCAATCAACCCCCAACCTTGGGTAGTAGTTATCCCAATGATGATAAATCTATTTCCATATGCTGTGACGAATGCCCAAGCACATCATGTGATCTTCCGGTTTCTCATTAATATTTTAATCTGGATCTAGAATCTACTTTAGTCAAAGAAGATGTTCTTATCGAAACTTCCCCTTCACCTCATGTTCCCTTGTGTCCTACCATTTTCAACGCATCTACATGCAACAAAGATACTCCATGTTCTCTTGCTTCTTCATCCGATGATCTATCTCCTCAATTGACACATGCCAGTGAGATTGTCCATGATGAAATTGAAAATAGTCAAATCGTAGAGAACTCTTCCCACCCCTCATCATCTCTTCTTTTTCAGGAAGACAACTCTTCAAATCAGCTTTCTCATGACATCTCACCAATGCATTTATCTTTGAATGTACTATCAGAAGAGCCTCTTCAATTGAGTAATCTAATTGTTGTCGAAGCTAAAAATTTTGGTGAAACCTGTGACAAAGATGGCTGCCATCCGGAGAGCAATTTTGAAATTAGCAACAACAACCACCCTCAAACCATGCATGAACTGGTTCAAGCTTCAAATGAGATTCTACAATCCTGGAAAGTTCAGGGACCTGCCAGGGAGTCGAGGCACTTCAACTTTTGTTGATGGTTATGTCAGGATCTCACGACTTTGGTAAGCCCCCTGAACTAAATCAGATCTATTTTCTCTCACACAATCCGTCTGTCTGCATGGTTTCACTCAATGTGGATTCCTGTGTAAAAAAAAATGGTATTCCGGGCCTGATCTCTCAAATTTTCAAAATTGGACTTATGACCAAATTCACGAATTTGTTGCAGTTTATTCAACTTCACGCAACTCCCTCACATCAAAGTTGGGTCGAGAATCTTCATCTGTCATAAGGTCATAGAAGTGTGAAGTTGATCATCTCAAAGACGATCTTTGCCTACAATCATACTAATCGAATGTCTCCCTTAATGGTAAACTCCTCGGTCTTCTTGCGAATCTTGTTTTGCAAATTTGTCCTCTCATCACACCATAAATCTCCATGTGTGATAATCGATGCACTAGTTGTCACACAAATCAAGTTATTATCCATTCACCATGCCTCAACTAGTTTCATGTATTCGTGGTGATAGCATCCTTTTTAAACTCTTCTGATGGCTATGATACTTATACAATTTGTCACTAGTTGTAGAAAGGTGACCTGTCATATCTGGCTTGCAAGGAAATTGGTTCGATTTTTCAGAGCATTCGCGAGATTGTTCAAATTAATTTTCCTTCGTTTATTGCAAATTGGGAATTTGATGCTTCAACTAGCTCATTTGAGCATTTCTTTATCTGGAGTGACGATCATTCAACTTATCATTTTCCCATCAACATATCCAATGATAGTTGCTTCACACTCTCTGATTTTCATTGTTAAACATCTCTCAATTCATATTTTTGTCAAGCAAGCGAGGAACTTTAGCCTTTGTTGATGGTTATGGCAGGTTCTCATTGTCTTGGCATGACTGCTGAGAATGATCAAATCCATTTCCCCATACAATATTCCCTTCGTGATCCCATCTCTCAAATAAAAAATTCATCCTTTCAAAGATCATGAGGCTTTCAAGACAACCATCATGAATTTTACGATCCAATCGCTGAATGGCTGAAACGATCTTTATTGGAAAGCTCTGTTGCAGACAATACGTTTCAATCCTTCCTTGCGCTTGCTAAGAATCTCGGTGTAGATGAGGACACTTTCGCAAGATGCTTTTGAGGTTTGTTGAAAAGTGTTATTCATCGAAAATGTAAGCATGTGGATTGGGTGAAAGTAGTGGTTGTGACACATATTTCTTCCCACAGGCAAGACCTTCCTTTTCTTCTGTAATTTTTCCAAGTTTTTATATCTTATGTTGCACATCACTTTTTATCTGTCTTAATTGTCCCTATTTTTGTGGATGCAGGTCAGAACAATCAAGGTGGCTTCACTAGAAATTTCATTTTACGTGACCCTGACCTTCTAGCTGTTAGGTTAGGAGTAGGATTAGTTGTATCAATAGCTTTCCCTTTCATGCACTCATTTTGCACTCATTTTTTGTAGTATTTCCTTATATCCCTTTTTTGATTCTACATCTTGTTTTCTTTAGTCATTTTGTTCTCTTGTCTTTCGATTTTGTTTCATGGTTCTATGTCTTCTTTATTTTTGCCTTGTTTTCTTCCTTGTTGAGTTTTCCTTTCATTTCCATTACGCGAATAACTATTGTTCCCAGACCTGTTGTGGCTTCCAAGTGTGTGTTTAGATGAAGTTTAGAGAGTTTTGTGACACTTCAACATTTGGCTGGTCCTTTGTCCAACTTCCTTGTAATTGGTTGTATCTTTTGGCCGATGAAGTTTTGATGGAAAATACGATCCGTCTGTAAGGAGAGCTTTGGTCCAACCATGAGTCTGTGTCCAATCTAGGAACCTCATGCCTATACTCAGTTTTCTGCTTTGGTGTTTTCAAGCTTATCCAACTAGTAGAAATGGAGAAGGGGAAAATCTAAACAAGCAAACTTAAATCAGGGGTCTTTATATGTTTCTCTGAAGGAACAACCTCTCCTTCTCTCAATAATTTGGGATCTCTCTTCTGCCCCAAAAATAAATAAGTGTTGATGCATAGTTCTCTTAAAAAAATAAATAAACGCGAAAGAAGAGAGAGGCTTCCTGCGCAGAGAGGTGAAGCAGATAACTCCACCAGGGTACTGTTCAGGCTCGCTGGCAGTGGAGCAATGCTTGTGTTCCTGCATGACTCTGCTAGGGTACTGTCTAGGACTACTCGCAGCGGAGCAACACCATTGATGAAAAACTATACTATGAAAATCTAAAGCTCGCGGGCTAAACTACCCTTCCCAATTTGAAACGTTGTGATATGGATGAATCTTATGGTGTGTTCAACTAAGAAGGCACAAAGGGGACCATGTATTCCCATGGGGTAAGTGGGTAAGCCAAAGTAATCTGCACGATGAATCAATACTCCATGAAGGATCGAGGCTCTACACTAAAATGAACTAAGACAAAGAAGCTGGTATTCAACCAGTGTGTCACCAAGTGTTGTAGCGGCTACAACAACCTCCAAAATTTTGGCCTACACTTAAATTTTGGAGCCTACTATCAATCCCATGATCACTCGTTCCCTAGTCAGAAGCTCCCCTCTTCAATCTTAAGAGTCGTTTATGCTTTTATTCTTATATACTATGTGTCATCTTTGGGCATGGGGATTATCGCCTGTCATGCAAAAGGAACTATGTTTTGCTTCAAGGGGAAATCTTTGTGAGAATGGGTTTTCCTCGTCACATAGACATGTTTCACACTCATTTCACGAACTCTTGCACAAGTGTCGCCTTTACCCTCCCAAAGTCTATCATCAGAGACACACTTGTTGTATGCTACCGCAAAGGTTGTTGCATTAATCGAAGTATGTGTTATATGTTCTGGATGGTCTATGTTGTATCACTAAGTGTTCAAGTGTGTGATCCTAGTTAAGTTCTATCACTATTCACATCAGTTCCATTGATCCCACACTTAACCAAATTCTCGAGTTCCCCTAGCAACCTAGCCTCATCCAACTTTCCTCAACTGTTCACTTCGCACCTACAACCCTCAAGCTTTTTCCCTTGCCTACCAGAATTGCGCAATGCGCAGAAAGCCCAACCTCCCTTGGCATCCATCCTAGGGCCTCATCCCATAGCAGTCATTGCCCGCTTAAACTGCACAAATGTGTCTCTCAATGGCCATGAAGAAGGATGACATGCTAGATGACTCTCAAGGATCTGAGGAGTTAGATAAGGAGACCAAGAAACCCAGGGTATGATAGAAGATCGGGACCACATGAAGACTCGATCTGATGCATAAACCTTTGGAGGGTAGGTATGGAAAACAAAGTAAATCTTTTGAAATACACCTCTTAGTGTAGCATGAAGGATCGCTTATCATTGTCATATCTTTATGTCTTCAATGACGTGCATGGTTGCAAGCATTGGCAATCATTCCGTGTGTTTCCTCTAAGTGTCTTGCTCCCTTTCGCTTGTTGTATCAACTATCGTCTTTTGGCATGTTTGGTTGTTATGTCATGTTTGCGAGCCTTTTTGGTGACCTCAAAGGTTGGTATTTGTGTATACAAGTCGTCCTAGCAATATAAACACCTGTCGCACTCATACACAAAGTTTTTAGCACTATCGCATAAGTGTCGTCACGGTGGCCCTAAAGTTTATCACAAGTGTTGCACTTATCACTTTTTGTTTTAAACAATGTCACAGAGGGTAATGTTTTGTCTTGTTGTTCCATTGGTCTATGTTGTCATGTCGTCAAAGTAAGCTAAGTGTGTGATCACAATGTCAAGTTCATCACAAGTTCATTTGCCTCCCACACTTAGCCATTTTCCTGAAAATCCTTTCGACCAGACAACTCTCTTTCACCAGACCCTGACTGAGCTGCACACTACACAATCTCAGCCCTCATTGATACTGCTCTGCTACCTAGAACTGTGCAGTGCGCAGAGACTGTCCTCCGGGGAAGTTGCACTACGCAATCCTAGAGTTGAGTAACCTACCTTCCTTCCTATAATTGCGTAGAAGTTGCCTCAAGCCTAACCTAAACTGCAAATTTCACAAAATTAATCATAAAGCCTCCTCCCTGCCTACTAGAACCCCACATTACACATAAAGCCCAACCTACTTTTCATCACAGAACTGCGCAGAAGTGTCCCCTGATGTGCTCCCTCATCCAGGACTCGCTAATCTCTAGAACTGTGGAGACATGTCCTTCCAAGCCCCTCTACTTCCAAGTCTTGCCCCGTCTTTTGAAAACAATGCAGACTTGCCTCCCAGGGTCCCATCTCGCAGTAGCGACTGATTGTCCCAACTGCGCAGTTCTATCTCTTAGTGGCCTCTGCGCAATTTTTCCCAATAGTGTTGACTTTGCTCAGGAGTTCCTTAGCCAAGCCTGAGTTGTACTCTGCGTAGTCTTAGTGACCAGTCTCCCTCCCTGTCACCTGGAACTTCATAATGCGTAGTTAGTGGGCCCTCTTTCCCAACTTGTTACCTGTCCCGGGCCAAGACCATGGATAACAGTGCATCATCTTAGACTGGGGATTTCTTGGATTTGATGTTGTCCCGTCATGAGTGAATTGCAAGAATAGGTACACTGTTAGATCATGGCAAGACGATGAAGAAGGAGAAGGAGGGGTGAACATGCTAGAAGACTGACTTATAGTTGAACGGATAAAGAAGCCTATTGAGCACAAGCAAAGGGAACACATGCATGCAACCACCTGTCAAGACCAAAGATCATTGAAGACCTCACATCATACATCTATGTAGAGGAGAAGAGAGAGCGCATCCAAGAACACATCTATCACTCACCAGCAACAACGGCTTGACGTTGCCACCTCAGCAAGCTAGTCCATGTCAGCAGTGTCATCTCAAGTCGTATCATGAGTTGTCAAGGCCAAATCACTATAATGAGCCATGTCTATTTAAAATCGAATGTAATGTAAATTAGAAGTCCAATGGACACATAAGAATATGAAGAGTCATGCTAGTTGAAAAGTTATAGGAAGTTTAACAGTTATGAGGGTAGTTAAATAGTAACAAGGGTCAAGAATCACCCTTGGTTATATATACCCCCTCATTGTATGAGAAAAGGATTTCTCACCTTGTCTCCTCCTACGAAGCATAGAGAGTTTTCAATCAGTTCTTTGAGGAGCGAGGAGTGGCTCCAATGTCCCACTACTGGGGCTAGTGATGTATGATGTACATATGTGTCTTGGAAATTTTTCTTAATACAAAAGCTTGTTCAGGCCATCACGTTTTCATGTAGGTATTGTGAATGTTTGTAAGACTATTCTTTCAGCATTTGTAATTCATGTTTGCTTCACATATACTAAGATAGTTAAATAATTTTGGTTGTTTTAGTGCTTACCTTGTTGGGAATGTGCTGTATTGGTTATCACTCTTGTCTCATCCTTGTGGACTACTGTGTAGGATACTAGACAAACCTTCCTTTCTTACTGGTTATAACGACCATCATATCCGTCGTGGACAACTCTGCTAGATGGTGGACGAGTCTTTCCTTGTACTTTGGTTTTAACGACCCCCACATCCGCTATGGACTATTGCGTTGGATGTGAGATAGACCTTCTTAGATCATGTGTGTCTCTTCCTGAGTGGTACTATTACCTCTCACTTAGAGGCTCACTTTTCTCCCCCTTTTGCAGTAAGAGAACCTTGACACAGTTACGTTGCGCACTCACCAGGCACACTTACCTTATTGTTCGAAGATACCATTGCGTCACTCTCCCGTGTTGACAGCTACATCCAAGGCAAATATCTAAGTATATGGAAACCGAGCCTTTATACCAAATGGCACTCCTACACCAAATGGTGTGAGGTCTAGTTGGAACTTTATATCGGGGAGATTCCCTTGGTTGACGAATTTCCAGCATTGTCAAAAGAATAATAGATCTATATAGATTAGATTCAAAGAAAGTTAGTCATTAGAAATAAGAGAGTTTTATTAGAATAATAGCATATCGATGTAGATCTAAAAGAAGTTTATTTGTAGAAATTCCTTATAGATTCAAACTCTAGATTGTAATATGCAAAAACAATTGACTTGAATATGCTCTACTCATGAGCAGATACAATAAATGATCAATGAAATCACGAAGCTTCAAAGAGAAAGAATTCAATCACACATAACACAATATTTTAGGGAGAAATTCACAGCTAAAAACCCCTACTATCGGTATATTGCATTAATAAGAAAATATGATAAGATTACAATGATTTTCTCAAGCCCAAGCAACCTTTGCACTATCTTAATCTATCTCACTGCTTCACAAACCAGTTCAATCCAATACTTAGCCAATTCTTCTGCCTGCCAAGCTCTTATTTCCTTGTGTTATTCCCTTGGGAATTAACCCATATTTAATTGGGGAATTCCACAAATATGAATTGCGCAATCCTCATAGGCCTTCCTCTGATTGCATGCACTAGTTGTTCAATTCAAATGATTGTACAACTGACAGTACACTATCCCTGAACTCCAATCTCAACTAGATATTTCTCTCATCTAACGTGCATGAGCTATTTATGAGTGAATCTTTAGTTTACTGGTTGATCAGTGTTGGTTACACTCCACTACTGCAGGTTACACCCCACTAATGGATCTCCCACTAACTCCTCCATCGATTGGAACTAGTTTAACTAATTTTAACTCGGTTAAAGTGAATTAAATTATTACAACTCAAAATAAACTCAACGAGGGCTCCTAAAAAGTAGGAGACACTCTACATGACTCTATTTAGACTCCCAACTCCAACTAAGTCAAATTAACTTAGTTAACTATTGCAAGTTTCTATGAGATTTGGAATTACAATTCAATTCCTAATTTCATTCATGGACGAAATTAAATTAGGATTTTTTTTGTTGCATTTTTCAACACTCCCTCTCAACAAGAAATGGATTATCTAACCCCAATCTTGCCTCTGTGAAACTCAAATTTGCATCTTGACAATGCCTTTGTAAAAATATTTGCATCCTGCTTCTCTATAGGAATGTACTCCAACAACATGATTCTCCTCTACACACAATCTCGTAGATGGTGATACCAGATGTTGTTATGCTTGAATCGATCACGAAAAAATGGATTCTCAAAGAGTTTGATACATCTCTTATTATCAGAGTAAATCACTGTAGGATCCATTTGCTCACTAAATAAGCCAACAAGGATCTTCCTCATCCAGACAGCCTCACAAATTACTTGACTAGCAATTATGTACTCTGCTTTTACTGAACTGAGTGCAAATGATCTCTGCTTCCTGTTGTACCAAGAAATTGTTGCTGGACCAATACTAAAGATTCCCCCTAATGTGTTCTTCTTGTCAAGTGGACTCCTTACCCAATCTGCATCTGTGAAGCCTTGAAGCTTGACTCCCTCTATCTATCTGTACCAAAGACCAAATTGAGTGGTGCCTCTGAGGTATCTCAACACATGTTTAACTCCCTTCCAATAAATTTTGGTTGGATTAACCATGTCTTAAATAATCTAGTTAACTGCAAAACACATGTCTGGTCGTGTGTTCACCAAATACATAAGTGAACCCACGAGTTGTTTATAAATAGTAGCCTCCACTACTTGACCTGAAGTTGCATCCTCCTTCCTCCAGTTACCTGCTAGAGGAGTCTCAATGGGTTCGCTGCTCTCCATGTGGAACTTCCTCAGTATCTCATTGGCATACTTTCCCCGAGAGACAAATAGTTCCTCATCTCCTTGCCATACTTCCATACCAAGAAAGTAATGCATGAGCCCCAAGTCCTTCATCTCAAATTCTCTTGCAAGATCCTCTTTGCAATATCTTATCAACTTCTCATCACCTGTTAGAATCAAATCATTGAAATATAATACTATAATCAACACTTTACCTTCAACCACAATATGGTAAAGGTTCACATTTGCTTCACTTTTGGTAAAGCCCAACCTGGTGAAATAGTTGTCAATCTTGGTGTACCAAGCACAGGGTGCTTATTTTAGTCCATATAGCACTCGCTTGAGTCTGCACACATGAGGCTCTCTGTTGAAGGTCTCAAATCCTTCCAGTTTTTCAATATACACCCCTTCCTCAATCATACCATTCAAGAATTCTATCTTCACATCTTCACATCCATCTAATGTATCTTCCATCCCATTTACGCTGACAATGCTAGAATAGATATGAATGAAGAGTACCTTGCTACTGGAGCAAAGATCTCATCGTAATCAATTCCCTCCACTTGAGAGAATCCTCTGGCCACAATTTTGGCCTTGTGTTTCTCCACACTCCCATTTATTGCTTGCTTTACCTTGTAAAGCCATCTAGAACTCACCGCTGACTTGTTTTTTGGTCTTGGGACAACTTCCCAAACACTATTTCTGATAATGGATTCATACTCCTCAACCATGGCATCAACCCATACTGGTTGTTGCACTACCTCCTCGAATGAGGATGGCTCAACCTCTACACTCCCGCTCATTAGAGCCATGTAACTAGTGTATCCATCCGGTGACCTCCGTTGTTTGCGCAATGATGTGGGTGCTCCCACTTTCTCTCTAACATCATGCATCAATTTGTCATCCTCTTTAGTGCACTTCCTTCCATCTCTGCATGAGTGTGGGCTTCCACTCTCTGCTCTTCTGCATGTGGTTGCTCCACATCATCTCGAGGTTCCTCATTTGGAGCTAAAAGCTCCTCATATGCATGTAACTGAAGCTCCCTCTAAAGGGAAGATCTCATGGCTTTCTCTTCATCAAACTTCACATCTCTACGAACCACTGTCATCCTATTTGATGGCAGGTGCACTTGATAGTTGTGAGGTGTATCAGTATACCCCACAAATATGCCCAATTTAGTTGTTGGCTCTAGCTTTGTCTGTGCATCCTTGGTAACATGAATTTAGACTGATGAACCAAAGATCTTGAAGTGTGCAACATTTGGTTTCTTACGTGAAAAAAACTTCTTCTGGTATACTCATCCTAAGAATTCAATGAGGGCTTATGTTCTGCAAATAAACATTTGTGTTGCATGCTTCGACCCACAAGTGCAACAGTAGGCCTTGATCATGTAACATCGTCCGTGTCGCTCCCACAATACTTATGTTCTTCCTTTCAACCACCCCATCTGATGTGGGTTATGAGGTGTTATTAACTCCCGTCGAATGCCTTATGTTGCAAAGAAGATTTTGAATTCGTTCAACACATATTCTCCATTGTTATCGATTCTAAGAGCTTTAACTTTCATACCATTATCTTTCTCGACAAGTGCTTTAAATTCACAAAACTTAATGAACATCTGGTCTTTTCTCTACATGAATAAAATCTAGCACTTGCGAGAAAAATCATCAACAAATATTACATAATACATGTGCTTGGTTATGGATGTTGTTAAGAACTATGCACACACATCTTAGTGAACTCTATCAAGGATCGCTTATGCTCAACTATATTTTTCATGAAAGGAAGTTTTGATGTTCTTACCCATTGTACACCCTTTGCATCTGTCTATCTGCTCTAGTGTAACCTTTGGAAGTCCTGTAGAAATTTGTTGCATGATCTTCAAAGTTCCATTGTGCAAGCGACCTAATCTTCTATGCCACAACTCAACGATGTCTCGACTCTGCACCTTCTCTGCTTTTGTGCTCAAAGTAGTGCAATCTTCTACATCTAATTTGTAGAGGTTCTTCACCTGAACCTCGATCCACTTCACCTGTCTTGAGGCTATGTGACGAAGGAAAGTCTTTCCCTTGCTAAATATCACATTGTAGCCATGGTCCTCCAACATGGCAACTGAAACCAAATTCTTCTTCAAACCCGGAACATACATGACATCTTTTAATGTGAGAGTAGAACCTGAATCCCTCTGAAAGGTAATAATACCGATGTCAGTCGAACTATACCTCCCATCATCTTCCATCTCGATGTGCACCTGGAAGTCCTTCTCCTCCAGGTCACTAAAGAACTCTTTGTTTTTTTATCATATGAAATTAGGTGCCATTATCAAGCTACCACACACTACCCATCACCGATGTCACCATGAAAGCGATGAGGGTGAAATCCATCTTGAATTGTGAAGCAAGAGATTCACCTGTCGCTCCTCCTTAGGGCTTCTTACAGGCCTTCTTCTGTGGACGCGTTGTGGCATAGTGTCCCAAATCGTGACAATAAAAACATTTAATCTTTAACATGTCCTTCTTCTTGTCACCGTAGCTGGAATCTGATTTGGAATGGGATGACTTCCCCTTCCCTTTCTTCGCCTTTCCAGCTAAGGCGCAATTCTCCTCATCATCATTCTTGGATGAGGATCCATCTCTAGTGTTCCATCGAATCTCTTCTTGTACCAAGTCAGACCACAATTGCTCCCACTTTGATAGCTTCTCCCTCCCATTAACTGAATCCTAGTAGTTGTGCCAGATCTTGGGAAGTCCTAGAAGTGCTAGGCTCACCAGATCGTTTTCAGAAACTATCATACCGACACTTCCAAGCTCATTCTGACATTGGGTGAACTTGGTCAAGTACTTCAGGATTGTGTCGCCCTTCTCCAACTCGATCTTTCTGAGTTTTTCCTTTAATGCCATCTTCCTGTGGTCACTGCTATTTTGAAACGGGTCTGTCAAGGCCTTCCACGTTGCAAATGGAGTTTCCTTACTGTGGAGGTTCAAGGCAATATGATATCTAACTCATTAAAGGATAATCCTTCTCTCCTTTGCCACACACTTTTCCACTATGCCAGATCCTGAGCATCAACTAGCTTAGGAATATCTTTGTTTATGAATTCCTTAAGCCTGTTGTCATCCAACATTGCCTCCATCTTGTCCTTACAAGCAATATAGTTTGAACTTCCCTCAAGGGCATATTCGAGTCTCAATCCGTAGAACGACATTCTGCTGGCTCTGAAGTATGATACTGCAAATTCAATTTCTCTTGCAAAAGATAAACTCGTATTCCCCTCTTCTATAATGATTTCAGATTTGATGCCATATAGAAACTCCTTGTAGATTCAAACTATAGATTGTAAAATGCTAAAACATTTGACTTTAATCTACTATACTCATCAACGGAAACAATAAACGATTGATGAAATCACGAAGCATAAAAGAGAAAGAATTCAATCACACATAACACAATATTTTTTTGGGGAAATCCACAACTAAAAACACCCGCTATCTGTATATTGCTTTAATCAGAAAATACGAGAAGATTACAATGCTTTGCTCGAGCTCGAGCAACCTCTGCACTATCTTAATCTATCTCACTGCTTCATAAACTAGCTCAAGCCAATACTTAGCTAATTCTGTTGTTTATCAAGCTCTTATTTCCTTGCATTGTTCCCTTGGGAATTAGTCCATATTTAATTGGGAAATTCAACAAATATGAATTATGCAATCCTCATAGGCCTTCCTCTGATTACATGCACCACCTGTATAAT
>APFE030745425.1:117448-131101 GCA_000404065.3 Pinus taeda
TGGCTTTATATTATTATTGTTAGGTCGGCTGGGTTATATTGTGACTCCTTAGACTCCTATATATAGAAAGGAGGTTTTATCATTTCAATCATCCAAGAATTGTTCATTTATGTAATGTAAAGGAGGTTGCCCCTCGAAGAGGCTGAATTCTAAGGTGTTGATCTATCTTTTCTATCTTTTCTTGAGCTGGTTTCATAACACAATTACAGCGACCTAGTGTAGCTTGTATCTCTTCATTTTGTTGGATAATGTAAAAGGAATTTCTCGTTGTTTCTATGTGGATGTAGCCCAAATTGGGTGAACCATGTATATTTGTGTCTCTCTTGTTTTATGAGTTTCTGTGGTGTTTTTTTTTTTTTTTTTAATGAGTTTCGCAATATTTTTATGTGTTTCATTGCTTCGTTAATTAATTTCTAAAAGCTCATGGTGAATCTATTGTTATAGTTCTTACTTTTAGCAAGAACTAATAATAATGAATTGTAAAATATATTTTTAAATGTAAAATTAAAGATTATATGATTAAAGCAATAAAGTAATAAATTATTATTATTATTTGTAAATTAAAAGTCTTTATTAAATAGAATAATGGCATATTGTCTAGCTTCCTATGTGTCTTTAGTTTGTCACTCGGGAAACCATACCATTAGTAGGAGCTTTTGTCCAAAAGATATATAGATGCCGTAAGCATCATAAGTCTTTAAAAATATTAGAAAACCATCTCTTATTAGCACAAAAACTACCATGAAAATTAGACAAAGATAAACAACCATAATAAACTTAAACAAACTAAAGTAACAAACATAAACAAGAGACACCATCATGAAAACATTAAGAGGAGGTGGACACATCCTCCTTAATAAGCACTGAATCACTTTGTTTCCATGTAGGAGTTATTACCTTGTCTAGGGATAATGGCCATCTCAATCCTAGCGAAACACTTATCCATAACTTTAAACTCCAACTAAAGCTCATCCATCATCAAGAGTATTTCATCTTTTGCAGCACTTTTATCAAGAAGAAATTTACCCAAGAGCAAATTTAGTTTCCTTCGGAGATCCAACATATGCCTTTATTGATTCTAACAACCCCTTAAATGGTCAATATTTGGCACCCAATCAACCATTGTTGCAATAACTTCAGAGTTAGAGTGACAACCGCTTTGTGATAGTTTCTTCCTCAACTTCATGAAATTCTCACTAAATTTCATACAAAATTTGCATGCAAAAGAGTTGATAAGAGGATTGAACTTGAGCTCTTGCATGCAATCTCCCCCTAAGAACCATGCCCACACACACCCCTTCATGACCTAGCTTATTGATGAGGCATGGCAACTGGCCAATTTCTATCAACTAGGGCCAATGTGGATTCAAAATGTGAACAAAATCACAAACCTAAACTAGAAGACCCACAATACTTCCACACACTACAACAAATTGTCATCTAAAACTATTCTACGACACTCGAACATATAATATCAATTATTGCATGCTCTAAAATTGCTTTTGAAGAATCATGACACCTCTGCACATTGTAGCCAACCACCATTCGAAACTGTGCCAGGACACAAAAATTTACACCGTAAACTGCTACACGCTCTAAAATTGTTCCAGAATCCCCATGATACCTCCACATACAATAGCAATCCCCTAATCAAAATTGTTCCAAGACAATTAAATTTACAACACCAAAGAGTGCATGCTCTAAAGTAGACTTCTAGACTAGGGGAAGAAATGGAAAGAACCCAAGATGAAACCAATGTTAAACGCATGGACACAAGTGAGCAGGGCCTAGTCCATCACCCAAAACAACCCCAAGCAAATCACGATGCAACTAGAAGACCCACCCACGTATGAAGAGCCCAACAACTAGAACAATAGTAGATAAATGTGAAGAATACACGAGACCCAACATGAGTGGATAGAGATCACTAAACTAAAGTGCAACAACCATCATGAAACAAAGCAAGAGTATTTGGAGGCTAGCCCTGCAAATCTTACACCACACGTGGGAGGAGATAAATCCAATATAAATGTCATTAAATTGTTACTCGATTGTACTCCCAACTATATACATGTTGAAATCATCACAGAGTGTGGCAAGCATGTCTCCCTCAATTAAGACTTGAGGAGAGGACAACGACACTACCCTCACCCTCTATTGCCTCCCTAATTATCCTATCCAAAGTTTAAAAATAAGTATTATTTAAATAAATAGAAATCCAAACTAAAGGTATAATACATAAATTATGATAACGATTAAAAAAAATCGTAATCAAAATTATCTTATTTTAAAAAATTATAAATAAAGTTTAAAATTTAATTATAATAAATACTTTCTTTTTGTAAGTTCAAAATATTTGTATTACATTAAATTTACAGTAAATACATTGCCATCGTTAGTGGCACAAAACCCTCAAAATAAGTCTTAGATTTGCAGAGGGTGTGAGTCCAAAGTGCATTGAGAATTTGCATGAAAAAGATTCTAGTGGCCAATAACCATGGATTAATTCTAAAACAAAAGATTGCCAAAAGAGATATGCCATCACCTGCTTCATTAAGAGCCAAAAAAAGACAAAAACAAAGGAAAACATTTGGCCATGGCGACTTTAGCAGGACAAATGTCTCTTCCTCGATAGGTGTTGATTCCAAATACTTGTCGTCACCAAATTGTGGGCTCACGGTGGCATGGACGTCGTCCTCGGTGTGTTGACGCTTGGCAGGAGGTTCGGAAGTGGAGAGAAGATATGTTGCATGAGGAACATGTAGAGGCAGTGTTTCAACCCCATGAGGAGATGACTATGAGGGATTGTCAACATCAATACCAAGGGACCTAGACTGAGAAGAGGAAATCAAGGTGATGCGAGAGAGCTTGCCATGTCATTGAGAGCCGCTTTGAGGTTCATCCATAAGTGGTCAAGGTCCAGGATTTAAGTCTCCATCACCAGTGAGATTTCTTCTTGGTCTTTGAGAAGGTAGCGTAAGACATTCCTTAGATCATATGCATTTTCATCCACAAATCGAGTCTCAATTACTTCAAGGTTTGTAACTTGGTGTCAGTGTCTTTCTGGGAAGCTTGAATCGAGTTGCTCTGTGCCCAAGCCATATCAGGGTAGGGGTGGAGGCCTACTTCTTATATGCCCACCATGGAGAGGTAGGCTCGAACCATGGAACCAGAGTGAGATAGACAAAGGGATGGTACAGAGGAGTGATCTATAGGGGGTGGATAGAAAGTTCATAGAGGACCCCTGAAAGGAGGATTGCAACAAAATTGGAGGTCACATAGTGCACCTAAAGGGAGGATTGCAACAAAGTACACCTAAAGGGAGCAGGAGCAAATGGCTGAGGGAGATGGCTTGTGGACAAAGGCAGGCTCGGCTCTAGAGTAACACGTTGCCTCTACATGTTCACCCACCAGGGAGGATTGAGGGCCTAACAAAAGAAAATAGAGGTAAATTTATAACCATGGGAGGAGTGGATCATGAAGCCATGTAGAGGGTGGAAATTAATGCTATGCGGAGTAAGGGTGGCCGCCATAATTGTTGGAGGGATAGTCTTAGAGGGCCATTAAGACCTGCCTTGGGTGAGCGTCTCTGAATGCTGAGATCAAGGATCATTAGAGGGAGTGTGATAGGGAATCGAGAGGGCAGTTAATGAGACTCTATCACCGGCATCCGGGGAAATAAAAAAATCAAATTAAAATATATTTAAAATAAATAAATTAAAGCTCTTATATTATTATTGAATAAATTAAACATTAAATAGTATAGTGTAAAGTATATTATAAATAAATGGTGTAAACAAATATTGATACATGATAAAATGAAGCAAACATATAGATTCATTAAACTAATAATATAAGCAAAATAAATAAATTAAATAATAAAAGGAAATTTAAAAGAAATAGTAAGTGAAGGGGAATGATCTCTCTTTTTAACCAACTATGTTTCTTTTTAGAAATGTTTTAGGATTGTTATTACAAAACTACAACTATTAGATTTATACAAAATGATTATAGGTTTTTTAAAAAAATATATATATAGAGAGAGAGAGGGAGAGGGAGAGGGAGAGAGAGAGAGAGGGGGGGGAGAGAGAGAGAGAGAGAGAGAAGAGATTTTGGATTGTTTATACAACTATTAGATTTTATACAAATGATTATAGGTTTAATATATATCTATATTAATATATATATAGAGAGAGAGAGAGAGAGAGAGAGAGAGAGAGAGAATTTTGTGTGTAAGTAACATGCACAATTTATAAATGGGTGTTGTTGCATGAAGGTCTTATTTAGGTTCAAATTTGTTTTAAAGGTCATCCACAATACTATGCAAACAAGATTAAACCTAATAAATGACAAATTTGTTACCTACTATAGCTAAGTTATGGTTTAGCTCTATAAAGGCAAATGTCTTGATGACTCTTACTATGGGGTTTATGCTACATGAAATTGTGGAGAACCTCATCATTACAGATGGACTAGAGGGTTTCACAATAGAAGAGATTCTATAGGAGTAGCTAAAATGGACTTGTTGATTATTGGAAAATGTTGCATAAAGATGGGATGGCATATGAGGAGGAAACCGTGAACTTCTCTAATGATCATTTAAGGGTTAAAGAATCTAGTCCAACCATAGTTTAGGTTGATGGGACATTGTGCATGATATTGACATGCTTTTCCATACAGTGTTTAGACCACTAGAGGAGCCTACCATGGAGATTTTAAGTGAGGTAGCACATGAGTTGGCTAAATAGGGTGTCACGATCTTCAGAGAGTTAGAAGAAGGGGTGATGGGTCCTTTTGATAACCAAACTAAGATCCATAAACCACTACAATAGCAAATTTATGACATTATCTAAATTTGGAGTCCCCTATCTTGAACCCTCAAGGAATAAGTTCTAATGTTTCCTCAAAGATTACTCATCTTGACAATCCCTCAAAGTCCTCTTCTACTTATTAAATTTTGCTAAAAGACCTTTTTGCAAATTCTTGTGATAGGTCACATCGCAAAACTACATCTCATACATGCAATAAGTGTGTGATCTTGCAACTACGAGTGGCCTTTCACACCGCCTTATTTGACCTATGATCTATCTCGCAAAAGTACATTTATTGCCTTGAAGCCTTGTATGTGTCCAAAAATATAAAAAGTGACCATCAACCATATCATTTTACACTACTTATTTTGCCCTAAGCCCTTAGTAACATAGTGCAAGGAACTCATGTTTGTTGAAACCTACCTCTATAACCTGTGTTACTGACAAGAGCGCTTCGAACTGGGTGGGTTATCTTATCTTCATCAGTTTGTTTGAAATTTTTTAATTTTACCTTTTGTCTCTTCAATTACCCTTCACCATCTCATATTCTTGACCCTTCATATTCCATATTTCCTAGCTTTATATATGCCTTTAGGCCCCCTTTATGCCACACTCCTTCCCATGGACCAATCTTTCCTTTGCCCTATATTTATTCAATTTCCCATGATCACAGGTAGACTATGCACTTAGCATTTCAAACCCTCTTCGCACTTTCACAGCGATGGAAATTTCAATAGCTAGCGTTACCCTTGAATCAATGATAATGTCGTGACCAAGTATTTTTTTATTGCGATTTAACCTTCCCACTACCGATAAAACTTTGCCCTCACCTTACCACATATTGGCTATGCTAATTGTGACTATGCAATGTATATTCACACCTCCTTTCATAGCATCTTATTACATTTTCTTGTGATAAAGCTAACTCCTACTACAATCTACCTCCCCAAAATGCGATAAGCCCTTTTCCCTCGCTAATTACCCCTTATTGCACCTTGCATTTGCAATTTGCGACTGAGCTTATTGCATTGTGTTAACGCAATTTTCGATATCTACCAAATAATAATGAATTTTCTTGTTTAGCCTAACATTTCTATGATGAATATATTCAAAATGTTAGGTACAATCAACCTCAATTATTTTAGCATCTCCTCATTAACAAGATATATGGCTCCACCAACAATAGGAAGACCTAGTAAGGAGATAAATCAAAGTAGCATTGAAGGAGTCATTGAAATCCCTATTATCAGAGTGCATGTCTAAATAAATATTGCTTGTTATATAAATAAATAAGTACCAATGACATGGGCAAACATATATCAAGCCTTTGTTAGGAAAAAGGTGCTCAAGAATGGAACACCGTGAAGTTTATATCAGTATCAAAAAGTCATGGTTTCATAAGCTAGTAGCACATCCAACCATTCTTCCATGCACTAAGATGATCAAATATATCATTCAACATATCAATGAAAATGATATGACAGTCACGAATGTTCATGGTGCACCATTAATGGCATACACACCATCTGATATTGTTGAATGCTACAAGATGCTTAAAGATGGTGCAATCCTTAATACATAATTGTTATGTAACTTAACTACAACATCCAAGGCTATCTTGAAAACATGGTGGCAATAGTTGATCAAATTTAGGGAGCAAACTGATGGGATTTGCAAAACCAAGATGCTAAGAAAATTATATCAAATGTTGGCAATTATGTGTTGCAGGATGTATGGGAGACCAGATGCAGATTTTTTTTAGGAAAGTTGGGTACCTATGATATATACATGTGCCATTGAGGGAACTATTTTCAATTGGGAGGCCATTCTAGCATCTTCCCTCCAGGCTAATGCTAAAAGAGAAAAGAATACATCTAGAAGAGAACAACTAGAATTCTACATGGCCTCATACTTACCAGACGCCATATGTGTGAGCTGGGAGTTTGAAGCATCATAATGGAAGTGAAACTCCGATCAAGACATCCCACCTCTACATACATACTACAATATTTTTGTGGGATACTATCTACAAAGGAACATATGATAAGATCTCATCTTAGAAATACATCATAAACTCTTTGATACAGAGTCGCAATGAATGTCAGATAGGGCCATGATGTCATTACGAGATGTTTTTGATTGGTTTACTCCTAGGGAATCGACATACATAAATGTATTTGCAGCTTATAAACCCCATCATCAAATGCCTTTGTTTGTTACCAACGAAATAGTATTACATGAGGTTGCATATCAACTCACAACAGGATTGACCAACACACTGATAAAAGCAAAGAAAGCTCAATGACCTACCTTCCCTTTGTGTATAGGAGCTTATTATATGAAAAATTTCAAAGAGGTAGAGGCAAAAGCAAAAGACTTAAAATGCTTCAGGTTTGGTGAACTCGACTTTTGCATATATGATTCAAAATGTTAGCATTGCTAACCAATAAAGTATGGTTGGCCATATACTCTAAGTATTGAGGCAAATGAAGAAAAAGTGAACAAATTCTTCAA
Organism: Pinus taeda; assembly: GCA_000404065.3. Classification (NCBI taxonomy): domain Eukaryota; kingdom Viridiplantae; phylum Streptophyta; class Pinopsida; order Pinales; family Pinaceae; genus Pinus; species Pinus taeda. The sequence goes on from APFE030745425.1 coordinate 124,774, forward strand.
TGCCAACAAATAAATTAGGGAAATTGAAGGAATCGACCCCTCTTAACCTACTAATAACCCAAAAACTGCAGAAGAAGAATTTCCACAAAGTACGGATACTGAAGAGAAGAAAGTCGCATTGAAAAGGAAGCAAGAGCAAGAAGCTAAAAGGAATGAAAGGCTAAAGAAACAAAATGTTGAATGGGAAGTGGAAAAGCAAGCAAAGGAATAAATGAACAACATGTAGGAATAAGTGGCAACCAAAAGGGAAGAAGAAGAAGAGAAGAAAAAGCGAGAGGTAACAAAAAAGCAAAAGAGAAGAGGAAGGAAAGATAAAAAAAGAGTTGGAAATGAAGAAGAATAAATATATAGGAAACTTGAAGAAGAAATGATTTGGATTGGATCAGTATATCTTTTTCATCCATCTAGATGCTTTAATAATGGAAAAACGTGGAGGAATCAGCTTCCAGAATCCTTTCAACTAACAAGACCTAGTTTGGTAAATTGGGGTCTAAAACCTTCCACAAGAATTTTGAAGCATCAAATAACGTTTTTTGTGGGGTAAAACTGTGTTGTACTTTTTTTTCCTATTCTACACACAAAGTCCTTTCCAACAATGCAAGAATCACATCAATCAGAATCTGTATGTGAAAGTTATGTCACTCAGAAATTGACCTTCCTATTTTCACCACCATAATTTAAGAGGATGCCACGTCAGCACCCATTATTCATGAAAGATAGACTAGCCATGTGATTATGATGTAGAAGACTCTAGGAGAGTCTATATTGTAACTTTAGCTAAAAGTTGAGGTAGTAAAACATAATCATTAGTAGGCTATTAGTTTGTGTTATAATTGAGTCACTAAGAGGAAAAGGGGTTCCAGTCTTTCGAGTGCATTTGTTCCATAGCTAAGAAAAATAGTCAAGAGGGATAGGACATGGAGCACACATAGAAGGTTTTTGCACTATAGTAGCCAACAAGCCACAAGCCATACTTCTTTGTACTCACGGACATTTTCTATTCAGAGAAAGATAGCAGAGCGACATCACCTTCTAGCTGGGTTTTCCTACCAAAAGGGTTTCCCAAGTCATATCTTGTGTCAAATGTGTGTGAGAGTTTTTATTTCATTGTTATCTATTTTATGCATAATTTTTAATTCGCATACATGCACTATTAATAGTATTCTATTGATCTATGAATCTAAAGAGAAATAAAATTGTAATAATGTAGATTTGGGATTTGGGATTTTTAAGTATATTTTATCAGATCTGTTGTGATGAACTATACAATGGAATATCCAAGGTAGTTTATGGATTATATTTGCATTATATCTTGTTTCTTTGGGTATATTGTGGACATTTGTAGAGAATCTAGTTTGAATAGTACAAAAGTCATAAAACCCTAATTATGTTCGATGACTTTATCAATAACCCTTATGATCATGCAAAGTAGAGGTTTTCACAGCTGGAATAACAAGTCACATATATAAATCATAATTGAAATATCCTCATGATACCCTCAACAATAAGCTTGGAATATTCAGATAAGATGGGGGTTCTAATGTAGAGCACAAATCATAAAGGTGATCAAGAGATTAAGAAGAAACAAAGAACCAACCGAAGAAAGGACCTGAAAAAGATTGACCCAGTTCAATCATTGTGAATCAATCATAGCCCCTACTCAAAATGGAAGTGAAGGTCGATAGCAAGCCATACCATGGCGATATCAATGCTTTGAAGTCACTAGTTGTAGAAGTTGGAAGTGAATTTCAGTGTCCATCAAAATAAGGAAGAACAAAAGATTTCATTTACGTGACTGAAATTAGAGGTCCATGCCCTTACTTAGTGGGAAAGCCACATGGAGACCTTGAGGTTTAAGGGAGAACCTCCAATGACTAAGTGGGAGGACTTCAAAATCCTCATAAAGTCACAAATTTACCCTATTGGTTATGCAAAGGACCAGTGAATCCGATGGCACTACTTAAGGCAAAAGTTGCGACAAAGCATGCAAGAGTACACCACAGAGTTCGAAAATATGGCCATAATGTTGGGTATCTCCCCAAAGAACCCATATGTACTCCTCATGTATTTTGGGGGCCTACACTACCATCTGCAAGAGAAAGTGATATTGTTCAAGACCAAATCGGTGGATGAGGCTTTTGTACAGGCCCAATACCTCGGGAACATAGGCCTGAAGAAAGGGAAATCAAATGGATCAAAGAAAAAGGAGCAAAATGACACTTATAAGGAGGGGAAGAAGAAGCAGAATGGAGGAAAATATAAAAAGATGACATCCACAACACATCAGTGCAAAGATCCCAACAATCGCTGCAATATTGACGACCATAAAGAGGAGAAGTGTTGGAAGCACTTTGGAAGTTGCATCTAGAGCTTAACCCGAAGAAGAAGAAAAGGCAATAAGAAGAAGAATCTCATGGTCACTGATTCGAGCAACCAAGTTGAAAGTAGCTCAGACGTGGATGAGAAGATCGTTTGTACGTCAGTGTAACTAAGCAACCTTCAACAACAGGAAGAGGAACTAACCAAACTCTTCCATATAAAGATACAAGTCATGAAGACCAAGATTGGTGCTTTATTTGACTTAGGATTGCAGGAAAACCTCATTATAATAGCGCTGGTCAATAAATTGGGACTGGAAGTTGATGATCATCCAAGCCCATATCACTGGGATGGGTGAATAAGGATGCAAAGCTGAAGGCAACAAAATAGTGCAAAATTAGATTTTCCATTATTGTTGATTTTATTGATGAAGTAGAACAAGATGTGGTTCCCCTTGATATATATGAAGTTCTCTTTGGGAGTCCCTACATGTACATGTGAGATGTAATATTCATGTGAAGAGCCAACAAGTATTGGCTTGTCAAGCATGGAAAATAGTTCGCCATCAATGTCCATAAAGGAAAGTCAAAAATTTCATTGGTAAGTGTCAAATAAGGCAAGCAATTGATTAGCTCCAACAAGTTTATTTTATTGTTTTTAAGACAAAATTAGTGTATGGAAGAGTTAGTAAGAGGCAAGGCATCCCTCGAGGGGTGCAATAAGAAACAAAAACAACAACTATAAGAGTTTCTACATGCATACAGGGATGTGTTCCGAGAACCTAAAGGGTTACCACCTAAGAGGGAAGTGGAGCATGAGATCCAACTATTGTCTGAGTCCCCATTGCCAAACATTGGGTTGTACATATAGTCTGTTATAAAAGCAGGTGAGGTGAATCAATAGTTGTAGCAACAAATGGTACAGGGTGTCATTTAATCGAGTACATCACCATGAGGGTCACCCATCATCATTGTGCCAAAGAAGGATGGGACTTGGAGGATGTGTATAGATTAGAGGGTGTTGACCAAAATCATGCTTAAGAACAAGTTCCCCCTGCACATAATAGATGATTAGCTGGATTAGTTGCAACAAGAAAAATACTTGACCAAGCTGGGCTTAAAGTCTAGATATCATTAGGTTCGAGTTAGAGAAGAAGATACTTGGAAGACCGCCTTCAAAACCAGGAAAGGTTGGTATGAGTGGTTAGTCATGCCATTTGGCCTATGTAATGCACCAACTACATTTATGAGATTGGTGAATGATGCATTACACCCTTTCATAGATTCATTTTTTATTGTTTATTTAGATTTTATACTAGTATACAATGCTCCCTGGGATGAGAACATATCACATTTCACGCAAGTGTTGGAGAAATTAAATAAGAACCAACTGCTAGAAAATCTCAAGAAGTGTGAGTTTGCACATTAGTCTTTGGCATATTTGGGGTATGTAATAGGTGGAGGAGAGTTGAAGATATACCATGCCAAGATGGATGCCATCAAGAAATGGTTGGTGCCTACTAATGTTTATGAAGTCATGAGTTTCAATGGGGAAACACAATACCTAAAGATTTTCATAGCCTCATTGTTAGGCCCCTATACTACTAGTGTAACCCCTTATTGTTATTAGTACAACCCACTTATTATATTGATGTACCCATGTAGTGCCCATATTTGTTACTATTGTGCCCCATAGAAGCCCACTATTGTTATTATTGTGCCCTTACATTATTATTGTTATGTCGCTCTGATTATGTTATGACCCCTTAGACTCCTATATATAGAAAGGAGGTCTTTTCATTTGTATCATCCAAGAATTGTTCATTTATGTAATGTAAAGGAGGTTGCCCCCTCGAAGAGTTTGAATTATAAGGCGTTGATCTATCTTTTCTATCTTTTCTTGAGTTGGTTTCATAACATTTGGTATCAGAGCCTTGGATTCTAGGGTTTCACTGCTCCAAACAGGTCATCATGGCATTTTCGCTATAAATTGTTTTTTGCGATGTTTCAGAAGTTGAAAAAAAAACCCAGTTGAGAAGACATTGCGCTAAATCTCGGGTCCAAATTTCAGAGCATTTTGCGCTATATTTTTGGAGATATGATCTGAGGAAGTTGGTCTTTTTGCAGACTCCTAAATTACATTCCAGATAGGTGACCTAGGAAATCATCATAACTTTTGCTCTGAGAATTGGATTTAAATTTCGTAAAAAGGTACAGAAAGAGGACGGAATGTAGTTTCTTCTAGATATTTTTCATAGCCATAGGTAAAAACAGTGACTTGTGGAATGACGTACAAGTTCGCTCTACTGAACTAGTCTATAATCTGGTCATCTTGGGAGATTGTGCATAAATGTTTCTTGGAGAATCCAATTTGGATCAGACTGGTGGCATTGGAAAGAGGACACAGAGGGCTACTACAGGTCGCAATTTCAGAACTTAAAGATCCAAAAGTACAGAGTTACAGTCGTTTCAAGATCGAGCTCCTAAAATCAAGAAAAAGCAAGATGAGGAAGTTTGATGGCAAGGATCCGGTAAATTGGATACTTCAGATGGAGCAATATTTTGATCTACATGGTGTACCACTGTTACAAAAGGTATGTATTGCATCTTCATATTTAGAACCAGATCAATTTTTATGGTATGAAAGGCTTTGTTCTTGTAAACAACTTGTTACGTGGTCAATTTTCACGGAGGAAATGATAGCACATTATGAGGATACAAAGAGCAACACCTTCTTTGGAGCAACACCACAACAATTGGAAAGAGTAAAAGGGCTTTGTGACATAGTGGAAAGCAAAATTATGGAAACCAGGAAGCATACCCCTCACAACTATAAGGACGAAAGTGTTGTTTCTCCTAGCCTTCCACAACCTACAAGGGTTACACCACAACAATTGGAAGAAAAAAGAGAAAAAGGGCTTTGTTACAATTGTGGTAGCAAATGCACTAAAGGTCATAAGTGTGCTGAGAAGAAATTTTTTTACATAGATTATGAAGAGGAGAAAGAAAAGGATCAAGAAACATCAAAAGAAGAGGATATATGCCAAGACCCCATCCCAGAGAAAGAAGAAATGAATCAGATAATATCTTGTAAATTATTGGAAAGAATTACCACTCCACAAACTCTCAAGATAGAAGGACATATCAAGAAGGAAAAGGCGCAAGAAGTGAAAGATCACATCAAAAAAGAAGAAATGAATCTAACAATATCTTGTAATTCATTGGTCGAAATTACCACTCCTCAAACTATCAACATAGAAGGACATATCAAGAAGAAAAATGTTCAAGAAGTGAAAGATCACATCGAGCATCAAGAAATGAATCCGACCATATATTGTAAAGGATTGGAAGAAATTACCACTCCTCAAACTCTAGAAATAGAAGGACATATCAAGAAGAAAAAGGTTCAAGCAGTGAAAGATCACATCGAGCATCAACAACAAGTTCTCCAACTTTTAAAGGATAGCATCACTTTGGCGCAAAATCGAATGAAACAACAGGTAGATCAACATCGTAGTGAAAAACTTTTTAATGTAGGTGATTGGGTATTTTCACTGCTACATCTCAAGTAAGCTATTTATGAGAAGGAAATGTTGGCAATACTACATGCACTTAAAAAAAGGTGACCTTACCGAATGGGAAGAATCTTCAAGGATGAGGATGTGGAAGCATTGTTTTATGTCATTTCTATTATCCAACCAGATTGGATAAACGAAGCAAGGGATGAATGGAAGAAGGACAAAGAAGTATGTCCACTTATTCAAAAGTTGCAAAAGATCCCAATTCAAACAATATTTCCAGAAATTGAAGAGGAAGGAAAAATCATATTGGAACCTGGAGCAGTCACAGAAACAAGAACTCGACAGCTACGAAATCAATTCATCAAGTGGAAGAATTTACCCATTGAAGATTCCACATGGGAGGACAATAATTTTATACAGAAGCATCAAGAACTACTCAAGCGTTGAGGACAACACTTTTTGAAGGAGAGGGGCATGTTAGGCCCCTAT
>APFE030745428.1:0-12425 GCA_000404065.3 Pinus taeda
AAATTCCATACGAAAAAGAACTTTATATGAATAAATATCCAAGGCCACATATGAGTTATTACTCTATCCTATCACCATATTAACTAAGCGTAGACAAACACACTTGGAATAACCATTGAATCTTCATTTTTTATAATAATATACACAATAAATAATAAAATTTAATCGATAAAAAAATTTCATGATTTTTTAATAAAATGAGTTAATGTCAAGTATAACATTCTTTCAAAAAAAGAAATTGCAGTGATACACCTTAAAAAGATAGATTGTGATTTCTTTATAGCTTATATAATAGATGACATTTCAAATTTAGTTTAACCCATGAAAAGTTCATTGTAGAAAAGTATTCTTAGATCTCTGAGATTGAAACATATAAAAATGATGTTTTTATTTTAAAGCCTTGGTTAGGAGAACAATTCCTTAATTTAATTAAAATATTTTTTTATCGAAATATCAAATGGGAGTGTGGAAATGAGCACATAATGTCATTGAGAGATTTTACATAACATCACAACAAATATACATATCGTTATAAAGAACCAAATTATAATATGATTCTAGCCCATAAAGCTTAAGAGAAACCCTTTTCAAGATTTTATTCAATATAAAACATGGTAAACAATCACCAATCAAACAACGTACATCATGTAATTTTTGTTTGTAAATTAAAGAACATCAATAGAAATGGCTGGGGTTTTACTTGTGTGCAAAATTAGATGTACTTCTTAATTTTAAGTTGAACATGATTCCAATGAAGGCGATCTAATCTAACCTTTTGCGTGGTTGCATTATTGCTATGTTATCTATCTATTCTTCTACCCTTTCATGAAGAAGACTATAGAAAATGCTCTGTTATCTATCAATTATTCTACATTTTCATGAATAAGCCTACATAAAGTAATATAACTTTGTCGTTTATCTATTATTTTACCTTCTCATAAAGAGGCCTACTTAAGAGAATATAAAATAAAAGGGAAACAAAACGTATCGCTACCTTCAATTTAAGATGAAAATGTGTGTATCAACCCAATATATTCCCTTTTTTATCCATGTATAATTTAACCTTCCTCTAGCTCCTCCCACTATGATGTTGTCTTTGAAAGAGTTAACTTATCCATTTTGAAACCCACCTATAAACCCTAACCATGATGTGCTCTTTCAAAGAGTTAATTTATCCATTTCAAAATCATCTTAAAAATTAAAACCTTATTACATAAATTCTAATATTGAAGGGTTTTTTTTAACCAATTGTGTTACCTATAAAACAAATAATCTAATTTTTATTTGGAGATTATGAGACAAATTATGCACTTTTAATTTGAATGTTTTGCAGTTTTTAATGGCATATCTAAGTGGACCTCTCAAACTTCCACAACCACATTGTGATAGAATCAATAATATACGCACAGATTTGGTATAACAAACCTAGTGAAAATTCCATGTAATAAAAGTTGATAAAGGCAAAATAATAACCAAGGTTATGGAATACTTATTCCAAGATGAGTGTTATGCAAAACATCCTAGTGTGTGTGTTCATTTGGTTTATTATGGCTAAGGAAATTGGAAAAGGAAATGGAAAATTCCTTGGAAAGGAATGAGGCATTAATTTTCATTTTATTTATGAAAATAATGGAAATTAAGAGAAAAGGAAGGTGAAAGGTCATAGGTTGCATGTGATGAGGAAAATGAAGGGAAATAATGGAAAATGAAAAATAGAGAACTCATTAATAAAAAAGCTTATGAGGATTAGTTGATACCTTTTGTGAGTTCAATTTTTGAGCTCTCCCTTTATTCTCTCTCTCTCACTCTTGGGCACTTAGAGTTTTCTTGGAGCACTTCAACATTGGATTAAGGAAGGCAAAAAAGGAAAATGAAAGTGAGCATTAAGCAAGGAAGAGTAGGATCAATCAACTACAATGAGATTATTTTTAGGTATCGATTTTCATATGTGATTTTCTTTCTAGATTCGGCATGCATGGTACATGCATGTGTGTATTTGGTCCTTTTACTATCATTGGCATGGGTTTTTCCAGGTGTGATAATGTTCTTCAACATATTTCTAGATAGTCATGATGATATGGGATTTCATGTTTTGGTTGAGATGGATTGATGGATGGATTCAACATTAAGTGAGGTGGTCTTTGAAAGAAACAACACAAGGCCTAGTGATCCTTGAATTAGACTATGGATTGCAGTAAAGACTTGTCCTAGTAACCCTTGAACCAAATTGTTGGTTGCGGTAAAGCCATATTTTGTGTTAGCTTGGTGGGCTTAGGAATCCTCGATCGAAGAATGGTGTGGTATATGGTAAATCTTAGAGGTGGGTTTCCTCGATCAGGCCTAGGAATACCTGACCAGCGAATGGCAGGATATACTGTAAATCCTAGAGGATGGAGTGTTGATTAGTCCTAGGGATCCTCAATCGTTGTATGGCAAGATGTACAGTAAATACTAGAGACTACGAGATAGGAAAGTTCCTCATGGTGTAGGTGGATTAATATGATGGAATCCATGATTTTTTAGGGCCTAGTGATCCATTCCCAGATTATGGTAAAGCGTGGTTCTATTAATGAGGGTGAGGTGGTGTAGCCTCAGAAAGCCCTAGTTGATTTTAGTTATGAGTCCCACATTCATGCATGGAATATGGCATAAGGGGTGACTGGTTGAAAGAAAGATTTGGTTCAGCCAATCTATGATTGGGTGGTATGTGGAAGTCCCATACCTAGTTGGCTTATGCATTCATTAATAAGAGTTCCTTCTCCTAGGTATTTCATGTGTGAATGTACTGGTTTATATGTGGATTTTATGGTTGTTGTATCCTCATGATTTATGTTGTTTATATGTTGGTTATGAGTATGTGTTATGATAGTGATGATGTATGGCTCTCATCTTGTTTTGATTTGAAAATGAATGAACAATGAATATATGACCTAATAGAGGATAATGTAGCTAATGTGATAAGAAATCAATGCTTCTTAGTGATTCTTAGATAAGTATGAGATCCCTATGCTTAAATATGTTGTTAGACATGTAAAATGTGTATTTGTGACATGTTTGATGAAATTCATGTCATGGCTAGTAGGGGTCCAGTAAAGTCTTGTTCAAGTATTTCATTAGTATCATTGTTTCAATGTTACTTTTCATTTCTGGAAGTTCCATGCAGTTACTGGTAGTGGCTTGAGTCTTGGCCTTGAAAATGTGGCACATAATCTAAGGTCACAGGCTCAAAATTAGTTGAAAAATACCCTAGTCACTTCCATGCCCTTGCTATGAGAGTGACTAGAGCATCCCATCTACATGCACGCCCATGTCATGGGAGAAACCGAGGCCCTAGGTCAGTATAATGTTAATTTTCCTCAGGGGTTAGTCACTTGGAAAGGTTGGTTGGCTCCCGAAGGTTCTATAGCATGTGTGGAAGGTCAATTTGGTTTTATTTTGCCAGTTCTACTTCCTTAACTGTACATGGGGATTTGAATTAGATCATAGTATCCTCTTGTCACATGTTTACCCCAGTCGACCGGTTAACTTGGGTAAATGTGGGAGGAGGGTGTTATAGAGTGGTATAAGAACATGGTTCACCCCTTGGATTGGATGGGTAGTGTGTTGGTTGTGCAGACATATTGGTTGCATATGTGTTCTTCATGCTTGTAGTCTATGATCTTGTTTCATATGCATGTTGTTGGCCATGGTTGCAATTGTGTCACCATGTGAAATTTGATGGTGTGTTGTTGGATGTGTTTATCATAAGTATAGGTTAGTTATGTGCCTGTTATGCATGTTACTGTGTTCATATATTGTGTATGCATGCATGTCATACATATGTCGATTATGCATACATTTACATGGTTGTAATTATCATGCACGGGTTCATGAGGTGTGGTTAATATGAACATTCATTGATGACTAGACTATGGTTAGGATGATATATACTATATATATATAGATATATATATATTATAGATATATATAGAGTATATATATATTATATCATATTAATTATATATAATATATATAGTAGATATATAGTACATACATATATATATATAATATAATATATATATATGTTGTTATGGTTATGTTTATACATGTACTGTGCTAATCTAGTTGATATTGCAGATGAGATATCCACCCCTAAACTATACTGAGGTATGTTGATTATGTTATTTTTTGTTTTTAGTTGACATGGTGTCACTTGTAGAAAATAGATCAAAGATGACTACCAAGATAGTAGAATACAACTCCTGAGACTCTCCCTATGGATCAGATGAGAAATGTGGTGTTGGGTACTCTTATGACTTAGCAGACAGATTAAGGATTTTGAAGGAAGAATTAAGGAGTTTCAAAGAAGATAATGACATAATCATGCTGACATAGGAGAAGCAAGCAGAATTCAATCCAATGATCCTTCAAAGTTTGTCAGAATTGCAGAGACATGGAAAACTTTGGATTAGTCATGGATAGGAGGAAAAAACTAATGGGTCATATGTCAGTAGATATCATGGTGGGTGTTATCACTCAGGTTTTCCCAAAAGTTGTAAGAAAGGGAAAGGAGGCCGAGGTAACCACAAACCAATCTTTTAAACATTGATTCTAGCCAATCTGCATCCAGAGAGGGTTCTCTCTTTAAGTTTTATCTTTGTTTTGGAAGATATTAGGCTAGTTGTGAAGTTTAGGAGTTTGTTTAAGTTTGGGTGGTGAGATTCAATAGAAAAGGGATAAGACTGAGTAGTTTAGGCCATTGGGCTAATGGAGTCAAGGAAGATGGCTTTACTGGACTTGGTTTCTTAACAAAGGATGGTTTTACAGAGAAAGATGGTCAAACAGAGAACCAACAATGATTTTGAAATATATGGGATGATTTCAAAATGGGTGAAGAGCAGTTAAGAATTCTTCAGCTTATTTGAAAAAATGGAACTGGAAGTGATTACAAGTAAATAGAAATTAAGTATTCTTTAATTAATAATCAAAGTGGCAGAACTAGAAAACAAGAGAAATTATGATTTCACTGTTTATTCTAATTCAGAAGAAAACATAGAAAATGATAACTTTTTGAAGACAAAGTGCAATCAAGCATGTTCTGAATTACTCTTTTTTGTTTATCATTCAGATATGAACAGAGATGATATAAGAAACTAGGAAAAATTTAAAACACAAGGTATAGAGGACTTATTGATCTAGTGTTTTATTCAAGAAATCTGTAAAAAGTCCTTTGCCTCAATTCTTTATCCAACAAGCCATACGAAAGTTTGACCCAATCAGTACTTTATTCCAGAAAACCAATATTACAGCAATGTATATGAATTCACACTCAATACTCCAATTGAGGGAATATTTATACAAAATATTTTAGACAAAATATCTCATAACAGAGTGAGATATATTCTAGTGATGACTAATCAATTTTTACAATAAAATATAGACAACTAGTCTTGAAGATTGGAGGAAAGGAAAGTGATGTTGTGCTTTTCCTTTTTGTGTTGAGTGTGCTAGAGGCAGGTCCTTTTATTTGGCTTGTTGTTGTCTTCTTTAGTAACTTCGTGCTGGATGCCCTATTTTAACTGATACTCTCACCATGGTAACTATCCCAAAATTTACATTTACCCAAGATAAAACTTACAATATTTCTAACATGTTTTCCCACCATTTTTACTCTGGAAATTTGTGCTTCTGAAGTTTCCTTGGAGTTTCATCAATCTCTGTATATTTCAAAAATTTAGGCTAGATGGTGAATAAGTGCTTTACCTCATGTTCAATGTAAAATAAGTTCTCTAAGCTGTCATAGAGAACTCAGCCTGTGGGGAGTGCTTTCACTCCTGATGCACTTGTTGATGAGCTAGCTTGATTGCCAACATACCTATTCAATTTATCTACATAATCAATATGTTTCTTTAATTTTTCATTAATGACCAAAGGACTTGGTAGCCCTTTACCCTGTAAAATTGTGAACTTCTCCATAAAAGAATTGATTTCTACCTGCATATCCTCACACCTTCTCTCTAAGTTCTACATCAAAGTTCTCCTGGTTAGAACCCTTTTGATTTCCAAAATGGTCTCTGTCTTGTCAGAGATGCCAAGCTCTTCCAGTTGTTCTCTGTTTCTGTTATTCAAAAAATGTATAAACCGATTGGCTTCATCTAGCATTTTACCCAAATATGCTCTTTGTTAGAGCCTAAATCTGCCTTAGGCTAAAGGAAGGAAAAACTTAGGGTAACCACAAACCATGCTCAGCCTCGTAGCTAGCCCTACGAGGACAAGAGAGGGCTCTCTCCGGGTCACTCTCAGTAAAAACAAGCAATAGGGTCTGAGATGACTCAAAATGGATACTGATTTTAGGCAAGTAAATATATATGAAAGAGGTAGTTTAATAAATGACTGAGTTTTTAGGGCTGTATGGGACAAAAAACAACACAACATGAGCTAGGAAATTAAATCAAAGACACAGAGTGTTTCATGAGGCAAGATAGGAAGGAAGTTTAGCAATCAAACTTGAAATAATATGGAGTGGAAAGACTGTTGAGAGGTTGAAAAGGGCATAACCAATGAATCCTTTTCAAAAAGAAAAAGACATATAGAGGATGAATGCTTTTCCAAGGCAAAGTAATAAACTGGATTCTACCTTTCTTCCTTAAAAACATTCAACTGGAAATAATTATGAATGAACTGTAAAATATAATAAGATACATATGAAACAGAAAGAAGAAACATATGCTAAACTCATACCACATGAATCTCATGAATCAGAGCTGCATTATTTTATTAATTTCCTGGCCAAACTGTACAGTGAAGCACTGAGTTTTCTTCCACACCTTTCCTAGAACTCAGACCTGTTACAAATGATTTTCAATACAATAAATAAACTCAACTATGAGAAAATAGATCGACCAAAAATAGGGGATATTTTAATCATTATTAACAAAAGATGAAAAGCCAACCATCTGTAAAAGGAGCAGCGTCACATTTTCTACTCGAATCTGTTTATGACCAATGAAGAGGTGAAATCTGTAGGTGTAAATCCCTTTGAATCACAACTGAATACAAAAATAGGCCTCCAATCCTATTTCTCTGCTATGGTTGATATCTTCGTTTTAAATTTAGGCTTCGGTATTTGATTTTTATCTTTTTACATTTGTCGTTTGAATAAAAACTAACTTTTAATAAAAATGGCTTTTAAATAAGATTTTGCCTTTAATGAAGGAAAAAAAAATGTATTGTCAATGAACGAGCCCAACTGCAATTTTGATAAGATCACCAAAATCTCCTTCAATACCAGTGAACAAATATCCATTTGCTTAATAAGATCCATAATACTTTCCTTATCCTGGATGTCCAATGTTGCAAAATTAACCAAGGAAAAGTCTTCATTTACATCACAGATTGCATTGGTGAGTTTTTTGTACGAGGATCCTGATCTAGATATTGTTGTAAATATGATAGATCTTGCACGAGCTCTCCCTAACTCTTAATAAGATCCATCTTAGACAATACGTTAATGTGTAGCAGCTTTAGATGCATCATGGTTGTCAAAAACAACAACAAAACATTAGTATATTTCCCAGGTTCACTACAAAGATGAGAATCAAATAAGTGGACTGCTACGACTCTATATTTCATCCTCTTCTCTAGTAGCAAGCTTAGATCCATCAGCACTAAATGCAAGGAAATTTTGAGGTCCTATCTCTTGCATAGGAGACAAAACCATATCCAATATGTTCAGTTTTGAATTTCCATCCAATTCGAGAAACCTGGTTAGAGCAGAAGAAATGAAATTGTTTTGATTTTTGTTGAAGCTGTGATGAATTTTGCCTTGGAGGATTTGTGCGCTGCGTGTACACCCAGTGCGCCGCATCGGCTCTGTGCGTTGCACCAGAGGAAATTAACTTAGTAAGAATCGGCCCAATGCGCCGCGTCTTGTGGATGCGCCGCGACTTCCTCCAATGCGTCGCGCGCACTCTAAACATAGTCTTGGCTTGAAAATTTACAAGTTTTTCCCTTCTAAAGCTTGAGTCAGCTTTCACATGAGATCTTGAATGTAAATGACATTGATACACATAGAAATATCTTCATAAAGACATGGATTTGATTTTTGTTTCTCAAAAACCAATCTTTGTAATGTTTGGCATCGACACTTTTTCACATTTTAATACAACTATTTTTTTCAAATTTCCTTTTTGAATTTGGCTTAAAATGATGGCTTTTCTCGATTGTTTTTTGCAGGGATGGTGGCATTGGACTTAGGAAAAGGATGACCAGAGGCTGCATTTAAAGTACTTCATGATGGAGGACTTTAAAAATACATACTTATTACAAACAATTAATTTGACGATTTCTTCATCAAAACAGAGTTTTGAAGAAGAAACATCCTTGAGCATTATTGATGATAAGAATTTTGGAATGAAAACTTATTGAAGACATCCTCATGACCTATGGGCGTTATTTGACATTTCGAAGATCAAACCCTAGACCTAGAAACTGAAATGACTCTTTTTGACCAAAATACCTTCTATGACTGTAAATGGCTGAAATCAACTTTGATGAACTTTGATAAATTTCGACCAACCCGGCAGGTATAAACATGAGGGAAACGAGAAAACAAAGCCCTTCCATCAGACAATGGCATGCCCCTAACGGAATTCAGATGAATGAGCTGAATGAGACACGTAAAAATGAAATTCAATAAGAGAAATGATCTCTGACGGAGGGATGACAAGACCGACTCTAACATTGGCTCCAATGGTGATGGTAGCTCCTAGGAGGTGCCAAGAATTGCAGATATTTGGGAGAGCAGACAGTGCCTTCATCCATTAGGATATGGAATCATTATTTCGATAAACAACACAAAAATATTGACTCATTTATTAACTGAAACTTGACTCAAACCAACTCAATTTTGCAACCAAAATGACTGAAAAACTGAATCGACAAACCCAAACCAAAACTCCAATGAAACTGGAACGAAATGCTACCTTTGGCTGCTTATTTATTTACAAAATCTACCCTACTTTGCTGCAGAGCCAATAGATCAAGTAATACTATAATGCCAGATCAACCATTCAAGTAGCTGTGACAAGGATGTTGCTCGAGAGTGCTTCCACCAGGACACAGATGTAATTGCTGGCAGCCATACATGCACATAATGAGTCTGGTTATGTAAAAGACAAGTTAATCTATCATTCAAACTGAAAAACATTTCCATGTACATTGCAATAGGATCGCAAAAGCTAGACTATGTTTGCCGCCCCAACTCTGCAATACATACTTCTAGCTGCACAGTGTCAATGCAAACATCCATAGGCAACTCTATTGTTTCTTGTTTTGAAGGAGGGAGAGTTTCCAAGAACTTTTTGGGATCTAAGAATTCATATGATTCGATCTGATCGTTTAAATACTGAATCTCCTTCTCAACTCTTTCAACAAGTAACTCACAAAAACGAGTTTTACCTTCAAGAGGAAACTTCAGAGATCTCAAACAATGAACTGCGACAATGAAAAATTCTACATTAATTTCAATATCCGCTAACTGGTCTCTAAGTTCTTTTACAACTTCACAAAGTGCAGGGTTTTCCACATACCCTACCATTGCATGAATGGATCAGCGAGCACTAGAATCTCTAGATTGAGTTGGAGTCGCTAGGTGAATGTTTCAACCTTCATATGTCTGATCGTTGTCCACCATCAACAATCAGATCTGAACTTGATACACGTACTGGGGCAAGACAATCTACAAATTGAGTGTCACATTCACAAGCTAGACCAGAGATTGACTGAAGTAGCGTTTATCTACTATGCACTCGCAGAGCAAGAGTAGTTCAATGGCTACCTGGCATAACTTCAGGCTCCGTCTGTAGCTCATGAAACAAACAACACCAACGAGCAAACCATTTTTCCCCAGTATGGTTGCCACTATGTTAGAGCCTAAATCTGCCTTAGGTTGAAGGAAGGCAAAACTTAGGGTAACCACAAACCACGCTCAGCCTCTTAGCTAGCCGTATGAGGACAGGAGAGGGCTCTCTCTAGGTCACACTCAGTAAAAAAAAGCAATAGGGTCTGAGATGACTCAAAATGGATACTGATTTTAGGCTAGTAAATATATATGAAAGAGGTTGTTTAATAAATGACTGAGTTTTCAGGGTTGTATGGGACAAAGAACATCATAACATGAGTTGAGAAATTAAATCAAAGACACAGAGTGTTTCATGAGGCAAGATAGGAAGGAATTTTAGCAATCAAATTTGAAATAATATGGAGTGGAAAGACTATTGAGAGGTTGAAAAGGGCATAACCAATGAATCCTTTTCAAACAAAAAAACACACACAGAGGATGAATGCTTTTCCAAGGCAGAGCAATAAAATGGATTCTACCTTTTTTACTTAAAAACGTTCAACTGGAAATGATTATGAATGAACTGTAAAACATAACAAGATACATATGAAACATAAAGAAGAAACATATGCTAAACTCATACAACATGAATCTCATGAATTAGAGCTGCATCATTTTATTAATTTCTTGGCCAAACTGTACAGTGAAGCGCTGAGTTTTCTTCCACACCTTTCCTAGAACTCAGACCTCTTACAAATGATTTTCAATACAATAAATAAACTCAAGTATGAGAAAACAGATCGACCAAAAATAGGTGATTTTTTAATCATTATTAACAAAATATGAAAAGCCAACCATCTGTAAAAGGACCAACGTCACATTTTCTACTCGAATCTGACGATGACCAATAAAGAGGTGAAATATATAGGTGTAAATCCCTTTGAATCGCAACTGAATACAAAAATGGGCTTCCAATCTTATTTCTCTGCTATGGTTGATATCTTCATTTTAAATTTAGGCTTCGGTCTTTGATTTTTATCCTTTTACATTTGTCGTTTGAATAAAAACTAACTTTTAATAAAAATGGCTTTTAAATAAGATTTCACCTTTAATGAGGGAAAAAAAATGTATTATCAATGTGTTGTGCTATACAACAACCCCCCATTTCATAAAATTTTAGTTTAGAAAACTATAATATGAAATGGGTCCCTTTTAGATTAAATTGGTATTAACTTGTCATTCCTCTAAAGGTCCGGAAACAAATGAAACATTATAAAACCCTTTGAGTTAAAAAATAATCGGTCTTATAATAAAAATGAATAATTCTTTATTATTGCGATAAAGCGATCGCAAGATCGCATATCGCAATAACAAATGATGCATAACAAAGACCCATTGATTCTCCCCAATGCGACAAGCGCGAAAAACCATCGGTTATCGGGAAAACAAACAACAAAAGGCCCTTCTCCTTGCTCCGATGCGATATCACTATCGAAAATCGGGGAATCTGAAATGAATATAATGAAGCTCTTCTCCTTAAATCTCCCAATGCGAGTTAAACGATATTGCTATCGGCGATCGGGGATTCCACAATAACTTAAATAAAACTGCCCAAGGCTTCCTCCAATCGCCGATTGCGATAAAGCCAAGCGCGACTTTCAAAAAGGATTGATATGGCTTCGGTATATTATATTAATTATTATTAAAAGCCTTTTATCTTCCTGATAGTGATTCACTTGCGCCCAACCGCCAAAAAATCAAATCCACGCTTAAATAAACTATTCAACAAATAAAGGATATAATGAGCATTTAAATGATTGACAGGTTTAAACAGCCAATTAATGGAGTAGTTATGCCTAAATCTGTTCAGAGATTGTATCTGCAGGAGCCTTATGATAATCTTCCATTATTTATTGATTGGCACAATTCCTCCATACTTGGTTTTCACCATCTATTCTCCGCACTACGTTCATTTTATCTCTTGTGCAGAGCTTTTCTGCAGTAGCGAATTCAGACCAAATGGGGATGAAATCTAAGAAATCTAGAATAGCTTCAGCTTCTACGGTAACAGGACAACATGCCACCGATCCAGGACCAAGCAAAAAAGGATTAATCTCATATACCACATTTCTTTGCCTCGGTAACACTACTTAGCATAGCATTTACAACCTGGTTGAAGCCGAGGAACCTCAGCAAACATCGGTACAAGCTACAGCAGGCTCGAGCCGGAAGTCTGATGCTACTCTAAAATATTGGCTGATTCCTACCTGCACAGGATAGCGACTCGAGAGCAAATTCTTCCATATACAGATGTGGTGAGATGGGCCATTGAAGAAATTCAAATTATGAACAGAACATTTTGCACTATTGGTGGGAGAGTATTCAGTTCATTTCAGCCCAGTGATTTGAGACAAATGTACCATTTGCCCAAACTAGAGAAGAAGTATAATAAAGCATTCCTGGAGAAGTTTAGAGATGAAAATGAAACTGAGTCAGAGCCTATACGGGAATGGAGACAGAACCCGATGAAACACAAACATGAGTCTTCGGGTAAGTACTCCGTTGATTCCTTATGTTCTCCTTATTGTTATGCTGGAGCCATGAT
>APFE030745432.1:0-24783 GCA_000404065.3 Pinus taeda
CTAGTTTGTCTTCAAATTCTTATGAGAAATCTTGTATTGGTTCTTTTGAAAAACATACTAAAGGCATAGGTTCCAAGCTAATGTCCAAGATGGGCTATGAAGGAAAGGGCTTGGGAAAGCATGCACAATGTATCATTGAACCAATAATGGTTGAGGAAAGGCCTAAGTATTTTGGTCTTGGCCATTGACAATATTATGGAGAGAGTTCCAAAGCTGCCATGAAGGGAATTGAAACCATTCCAAGAAGGAGTTGCATTGCAGGTCCTCTATCTCAGGAATGTGAAGATTATGTTCAGGAGGAATGCAATGGCTTGAAACATAATTTTCAGGGTGTATGTGTTCAGAAGCACCCTTGAACCAGAGAGTTGTGGAAACTCTAATAGCATTGGAGAGATTGATGGGATTCCAAATGGAGCCACTCCTTCATTTACTTCACCTCCTCATGAAGGCAATAAAGGTGAAAGAGGCAGGTATAAATATGGTGCTAACCATAGTCCTTTTGATTTTTCAAAACATGATAAATTTCCACATTGATATGGAAATATAGTTTCTTGTTCCTTTTGCGGTTTGGATAACCATCATGTTTCTAGATGTTGGAAGAGAATGGCTGAATACAGGAAGCAAAAGAAGGAAAAGAAGCAAGCAACCAAAGGTCCATTAGACAATGAAAATCATGCTATCAAGAGGATGCACATGTAGTGCACTTACTGCCATAAGCAAGGACATCTTGTTGCAAAGTGTTGGACACTGAGTCCAACAATGCTTCCACAAAAGCTGAAGGAGAAGGTTGAAAGAGAAGATGGCGGAAATGGAAAGGAAGATTCCATCACTGATGTGTCTCAAAATGATTCACATATTGATGCCGATGTGCAGACAAAGGAAGGACGTTTGAAATGGATTGGTAAGAAATGGTTAGAATTCTTATCCAATTAAGATTGCATATCTATTAACGCATCTATTTTCATTTCCTTGTTAATGGAATGCAAGTTGTAGGATTTTACCAAGAAGGTGAATGGAGAGGTTGAGTGGGAAGCTCACTTTGTTTCTGCAACATTACATTTTATTTCAGCTTTGAAAGTATTATATGCTTAAGCGAAAATCGAAGGATGAAATGAATGCATAAGATGATGTGCATGTGCTATAGATTTGATATGAAAATATAAGAAAATTCAAATAAACCCTAGAAATAACAAGATCTGGATATAGATAGAAATGCTTCACTTTATTAATCAGACCCTTAAGGTAGGGGAACACCATACATTCACTCTTTAAGGAAGGAGAATACAAGCCATATGCCTGTTCATACAATAATATTTGACATCTCTCAATGGGGAGTCTCTAGCCTCTATATAGGCCTCATACATACAATACCATGGGTCATTATCATTGTTCCCTCAATACCATCTATCTGATACCATGGGCCCATTACATTATTACTAACTACTTTTGGTCCCTTATATGATACAAGTTAACCACCTTATTTATTATTGTGGCCCATCCCATTATTACATTACTCCCTTGGGTACTTCCCTTTGTTCTCCATATTATCCCCCCTAGGTATACTACATTCCACCCCCCTTAACATGTTTCGTCCTCGAAACATGGGAAGAACATAAATAATAAGATCTACTCAAAAGAGTAGTCCACTGGTACCATGCACGCGCATCTAGCCATCCAAGAGAAAGGTGAAACCTTGATCTCACTGGTGCCTCGTGGTGAGCTCCAATATTGCAGAAATGATGCTACAACTCCTAGGACTCCCTTCTTTACTTTTCTCAACCCGGTTGTTTGTAACAAACTTGGAAGCGACGGTGCTATATGCACAAGTACTAGCTCTTGCTGCAGGCTGTCACTTGATTAGCTCGAACAAGTCTGCTAGGAGCTTAAGCCAACTTATATGAGCTCTTAGAAGAAGCTTTTAACTATGGTGGATGAAAGATAACTCAAAAGAGGCTAGTCTACTTGCAGAAAGAAGCTGAAAGCTGAAAGGAAATGCAAACCCTAGTAAACCCTAGTTTTGCTGACTAACCCTACTGGTGCAAGAAAAGAGATGAAAGCTGTGGAAATGGATGCCCTTGACTCTTGGAAAGGTAAAATGTAGGTGACTAAGCTACTTCTGAAGGAGAATACGGAAAAAACATCTTTCTGAATTTTTGAGTAATTTTGCAAAATTATTATGCATGTGCTTTAACTATTTTTGACTGTGCAGAGGTTTATTGGCGAAAGGAAATGGAGTGGGTGCTTGCAGGAAGTTGGGAAGGTAAGAAGAGGACCTAAGGGGTCCCTAGGATCCTTCTAGAGAGTTTCATAGCAATCATATCTCGAAAAAATGCTCACATGAACTTCTACAAGAAATCTGCAGGGGTTCTACAGGAAGTTCGACAAGAAGTTCTACAGGAAGAGCAGAAAGAGGATTTTAGAGGGTTTCTGGTGGAAAAATGGTGGTAAAGTGGAAAAGGAGGATGGATGAGGGTGTGAAGGGCTCTAAGACCTAGTGAATGAAGCTAGGGAGTGATGAAGGTGGTTGGATTTGTTCAAGGATGGAGGGAGCAATTTTGCACAAAAATGTAGAAATTAGCGCAAATTGGAAAAGTGGGGCAAATGAGGGGAAGGAATCTTGGATTAGGGGTTGGAGTAGGTTTTATGATGGAGGAAGGATAGACAAGAATGTATTACAGGTGTTCTGCACACTATTTTCCAAAACTAATTGAACAAAGACTAGAAAAACCATAGACCTATCTATTTTGACCTAATCTGACCTAAAAAGTAGAAACATGATGAATAGAAGTTTATAGATAGGAAATAATGCAAGATAACTATGGAAAATAAGCAAGAATAGATATAAACATGCAAGTATGACTGGTATCAACTTTTCCAACTAAAAATCTAACACTAGCAATTGCATGGAAAGGCCAAAATAGTGTTTTTGTGGTAGCAAGTATGCCTTGGTCTCAGCTCATGGTCCCAGGGAGGGGGAGGTGAGATCAAGGATTTCTTGATGGCGTTTTTGTAGATGTTTTTTGTTACCAAACTATCAAATCAACCTAAAGCATGAAAAACTATTTTAATCATCAAAAACAACCTAAGTAACAAAGTAAGATCTTAACCTAAATAACATAAATTATTTTATGAATGCAAAGAAAACACATAAAAGTACACAAAGGAGGTACTAGCACTTGGTTTGGGCCCAACCCCAAGAGCTAAAGCCTCATAAGAAAGCTCAGAGCTGGTGCAAAGTGAAATTTATCTCCATTACTCAAAAAATAATCATGTCACAAAATTGTTTGCAGCAAGAGCTCGAAAATAAGCTGAAATGTAGAGCCGCACTAAAGTGCGAAAAACAATTGTTCAATAGCTAAACTACCAAGGCTTGAAGCCTTCCTACTTATGCACCACGAGGACTCCCAACAACCCTCCTTAACTTTAGGATCTTGGCTGCTCAAAACTGCAGTTAATCAGCCACTCCACAAAATTTGCTCGGCTGCCCTTTGAAATCATCTTTGGTGGGCTGTTGAACTCCGAGATGATGGTGGAGAACTCGAGGAAGGGGTCATTTAGTGTAGGAGACACCCTTACTACAAATCCTCAACCTTGTTCCTTCATATTTGGCTGTCAACTTGCTCATAAATGCTTGACCTTGGTCCAAAAGATGTCCAAAAATCTGTAATAAGCACATATTAGACTTTGTGGTCAAGTGAATATTCTCATTCATTCAATTAACATAAATATATTCAAAAGCATGCATAAAACTATGAAGAATGGTGGATTAATCAAGAATAATAGGAAAAATGAGCCCAATAAGTTACCATTTTTGGGGCTCATCATCACCCCCTGCTGAATGTGTTGCTCATTCTCTGAGAAACTAATCCAACTCATCATCTTTGATTGCGTTGACTACCTCTCTGACATCCCAGGCTTCTGAGGTGATGTCCTCTTCTCAATCACGAAACCCTGCTTTTCTCTCTACTTCCTCCCATTTCATGTGTTCTTCTTCTTTTTTGACCCCTTCCAGTAGTCCCAAAAGCAATGGAGGACTGAATTTTAAGCCAATCCAGTTGCCCTTCAGATTTTACATTGACTATTTGTAAAGTGGTACTCTGGCCAAAGCCTCCCACATCCTTGTTGGGGAGTGGTACTCTCTTATTTTCAGGCTGTGGGACAATGTGTTCCATCTCCTTGTGCAAGCATGAATGCAATTATCACCAAACAATCTTTCCATGTCCTCAAAGTGAGCAATGGATTAAGCTTGCCTTTCAATGCAGTTTGGGAGAACCTAAGGGTTGTCGGCTAGGTGCTGATGGGCATACACTAAAGTTGAGGGATCTTCTAGTTCTGCTCTGATCATGAGTGGCTCACTTAGCTCTCTGTCCATAACTTTCCAAATTTCTGCTGCCCTCTTTTCCTCATGGTTTAACCAGGAGGCCATGGCCATGAGTTGCACATCTCCAAATGCAACATTGGGGTCCCATAGATTCATGTTTGGAAGTGCCAAGTTGTGTAAATAGAATTCTGCTAACTTGGCCTTATCTTCAGTTGAGCTACTGTCACACAAATACATGAACTGATTGTAATTCTGGAATGGAATGGTACCCCTTTGGGCCAATGTGTTAATTTGAAATTGCAACCCTTGATATTTAAGATATAATGTATATGACTTAGCAAGTTTCCTACATTGTAAGGCTTCTACTTCCCAACTGGCCATGCAGGCCATTTGGACTTCTTTCTCTTGCACTTGTTGTTTTAAAACCTGTATTTGTTCTGCTACCTATGACTCCTTTTCCTGTAGTAGTTTTTTTAGCATCTCAACATTAGCTTGTAGCTTTTCCTCTCTCTTTTGTTCCTCAGTTGTTTCCTTGTCTGCTGGAGGTCCTTCTTGCTGCTGCTTCTCTCCCAAAATGGATGGCCTATCTTCCTTATGACCTTCCTGTAGATGCAACTACTTTCTCAGCAGCTCATTCTCTTCCTATAATTTGGATCTTTGACTGCTTTCCATGTGCCTCACCATGGCCAACTCTTTTCTCTATTCTTTTAGCTGTTTTTCCAGGTGGTCTATGTCTGCAACACCCTTGGATTTGGCAATCCTCATCGAAGTGTGATTCCTAACCCATTCTTGTTCCAATGCAAAGAAGATTGGTACAAAAAACTTCTGTGGGATGATTTTCCCACCTTCTAACAGGTTGTAATATCAGCCCAAGCTAGGTTGAGTTCTTGGTTCCAGTATCTCCTAGGTCTTTTCTTCTCCCTGTGATTGTTTGGATGCCTTCTCCTCCAATTTCTCAGTCTCTTTTAACTTAGCTAGAGTTTCCTGTAGAGATGTTTCAGCTTCCTGTAGAGCTATCTTTGAGTCCATCATCCTAATTCTCTCTCTCTAGGTGGTGGTTTTTGGGCTTCCTCTTTCATATATGATAGATATCTTTGAAGGAGACTCTTCTTTCGGTTTAGTGGTTGTGTCCTCAATGAAAATTGGTTCCTTTGATTGTGGCTGGGGCTTGCCCACTTTGATCCTTGTGATTCTCCTGGCTTTAAATTACATGGAGTTTTGCCTCTTTCTCTTTCCTTTTTGTTTTGTAGGTGTGCTTAATGCAGCAAGCACAACTGTTGCCTCCCTTGCCAATATCTCAAGGGATTTCTCTTCCTATTGTTCTTTTTCTTCACTTCCTGTAGAAATACCTGTGTCCAATGTTTCTTTCTGTATGACCTATATCTTCGGGTGTGCCTTTCCCCTTTCTTTCTGGGTGCCTGCTTTGGCTGTGGTAGCCTTCATTTGGGATTTCTCAGCATTTTCCTTTCTACCCTGTATCCTCTTTTCACTTGCTACTTTTGTTGTTGTTTCTTCCTCTGTTTTAGGCTCAGCAGTCTTGCTAAATTCTTCTTTTTCTTCCTCTGTTTTTCCCTTTGCTTGAATGTCCTGTGCTCCCTCATCATTTTTTTTTTCAATTTCTTCAGTTTGCTCCCCGTCCTCACTGCTGAATGGGGTGATGTTTTCAGCCAAAGTTCTAATGTTATCATCCCTGGACATGTTTCTAAAGATTTCCCAAGATATGGGGATAGTATAGGTGTGTAAAGCATCTTCCACCAATAGTTTTATGAGCCGATGGTAGGCCAATTGATCTGGGATCCCTTCATTTAGCTTTGTACCACATTCAATTAAGGACTGAAGAAGGAAATATGGGATGCTCAGTTTATTGGCTGGAGGAAAGTCAATCCCATGCCTTAATTCATGTAACAACCTGAAATGATATCCATAGATGATGTTAAACCTCCCTTCACATGTGATGTACTTTATAATTTGATAACTAGGTTCACTCCACAGAGGAGGCAAGCTTGTCCTTCTAACTCCTTTTTTGTCTTCTACAGGATGCTCCTTGGGTAGAAAAAATGTTTTCTTAGCAACTTGGCCCAATGATCTCTCTTCCTTACTCTAAGGGAGCCCCATTGGTAGATCTGTAATTCTACTGATAAGCTCAGGGGTAAGTTCTAGGGTCAAACCCCTAAAAATAACTATGGCATGTGTCTTTGAAAGTGGTCTCAGGGACATTAAAAACTCTTTAGTTATCTCCTCATCATAACCTTGAATTTTGTCAAAGAAGAATATCCAATTTTCTCGGGTGAAAAGGTCCACCACCTCAGGGTGCTTTTGCAACTTGCTAGAGTCCGAGGGTTCTTTCCTTATGAATCCTCCTGCCATGGTGTTGAGTGCTCTTTTTATTTTTTAACCAGAAGAGAAAATGCTCAGGAAAACAAACAATCAATCACTGAAACAAAGGATAGTTGAATATGGTTTCTTCTGAACCAAAGAAGGAATTTCTTGTGTGTTCCTTACAATATCAAATAGCAATAATTCCGTTTTTTTAAGACTGTTGTTGCCCAGAATTCGACTATGTGTTAATGAAAAGAAGAATTTTGTTTTTACAGAATAGAGCATAAGCACACATGTTCTCTTCTCAGCACATGGATAGATATGTAAATTCAGTTTTTTCACACACATAGGCTGGCCTATACTACTGCATGTATCTTCCATACAGGAGAATTTAAAAATGATGAGGAGATTTCGGAATGTAGAGGAAGAACTGGGTAAACTCAGTAAAATATGCAGGCAAACTTTCACGTTTTTTTCTTAATGCACATGCAGAATTTTACTCTCGTTTTTCAAACTGATGCCATTCAGTTCACCACCTTGCACAAACAAATCATGCATAGAGACGTTTTCTCGAGCCTACCTCGTTTGGAGGTTGAAATTCGACGAAAATTCTGGGTTTTCCTTCTGCAAAGTTGTTCTCTGCCTTTCCTATAGAACCCTTCCTGTAGAAGGCTCCCGGTTCTTGTAGAATGAAACTGTGCTTCCGATAGAGCCTAATGGGTGGGATATTTTCGAAAACAGGAAGAAAAACTGGTGGAGGACAACTGGTTAACTGTTCTGGAAGCAGTGGATACGTACTCTAGTCGAGAACGTCGTGAGTACAGAATGAACAGAGGGTGGTGCATGTTTCAATTGAGCATCTTTTAATTGCGGCATTATTCGTGGTGGGGGGATGAGGTGGCCAGACCGGACCATTGATCTGACATCATAGCCATAATGTTTTTTCATGTTTATGACTGCCATCACCTCCTTTCTCCCATTATCTACTGCCACCACTACCAGTCCCGACGATTTCTCCCTGAATGGACACTCCAAATGTGCTGGTTGCACATCTAATCGGCAATTTTGAATGTAACGGGGCTCATTTGGATTCCACAAGGATATGTGATTGGCCGAGGGTGACCAATTGACTAGACACCGATTCCACTCAATCTGAACCATTCCCATAGTCATGCAGCTTTAAAATATGATTTATGCAATTGAAGAATGAGTTTAGGCACTTACCTGCGTGGTCGCGGCTTTGTTATGCAGATTTCGAGTTTTGGAACCCATTCCTTCGTTTGCTATTGCTGCATGCACACCGCATGCTTGGCCTTGACTGTTGCTAATGTTCATAAGTTCAAGTAGAGCTCCATGCATGTCTCTCCTACCATAATTTTTGTCCCTGTCTCTGGAGTATGTCTTTCAGAAGGATCAGCTGCTACATGATTCCTGTAGGATGTCCTATAGCTGCTTCTCCTCCTGGAATGCAAGCTAGAATGAGCAAGGCTATACTACTAATGAGGATCTCACCTGATGAGGAGTTTAGATGGAGGGTAATAGGTACAGTGAGTGATAAACTACTGCTTGATTTGTCATTAATTTTTTTTTTCTAGTAGTATGAAGAAAACAAGATTTCTGTGTGTCACTGTGTAGGAACATAAAAAATGAGTGCAATGGAGGTGTACAAGGATGGAAAAAGGGGGACATATGGTGATGGATGGAAACAGAGAGGTTTACAGGCCTCATAGGTAGATTCCCAACCTTCAGATTCTCTTTTGAGATCGATTTTGGCTTGTCTGTAGGTTCTACAAGATCTTCTTACAGAAGACACAAAACTTCCTATAGAAGACACAAAACTTCTTGTAGAAGGTGAAACCTTAGCCCGAATGAGACCAAATCTTAGGAAAGGGTAGTGGTCATGAGGAATGGATTGTGAGGGATGCTTGCAGACTGGTGCTAACCTCTATCTTTGTCTTGTGCGTTCCTCTTAACCTGCAATGTTCTTCCTCCAACTTGCAATTATTCAACAAAAATTACGTTTATTTATTTATTTTAGTTTGAGATAGCTAGGGTGCCTCTAGGAGGTTTTCACCCTCACTGTCTACCCTAGGCACCTCCAAGGATATTTTATTCTTTATTATTTTATTCTTTTTCTTTTTCAAGGTGTGGGTGCAGTGGAGACAAGGGCCTGCTCCATTACCAACACCGATTTATCCAGCATTTCAATGAACTCTTGGTCAGAAAGTGGCTTCCTGTATATTTTCAATCGATGCCCATTGACGAGCATGGGGATGGCTTCTTCATCAATGGTCCCAATAAGGACTGAACCATTTTCGTTGCATTTCTCCACTGTATATGGTCACAACCATCTTGTGCTCAGCTTTCCTTTGAAGTCCTTGTATCTTGAATCATATAACAACACCCAATCTCCTGGCTAAAATTGCTTTTCTTTAAGGTGCCAGTCATGCCATATCTTTCTTTGAATTTGGACCACCTCTGAGTGGAGAAGGGCCTACATTCTCTGTTCATCTAGTCCATTCAGCTGAAGTAATCTTTCCTACTATGCATGGCTGAGATCTAGGTCTAGCTAAGCTGCCAATCTCAATGTGTTATATTCAACTTCTATGGACAACAAAACCTTCTTCCCGTAGACCAGCTCATAAGGTGTGAAACCTGTTGTTGTTTTCCAAGTAGTGTTATAGACCCAGGTGGCCTCAACTAAGCGATCTTCCCAATCTTTTCTGTTGTTTCTCACCACTTTAGTCAAAATCTCTTCCAAAGCTCGATTAGTGACTTCCACCTGTCCATTTGCTTGTGGATGATAAGGGGTGGAAGTTCTGTGCTTAATCCTGTGATGAGTGAGCAAGTCTTTAATCAGGTTAGAGGTAAACTGACTTCCTTGATCTGTGACTAATTCTCTTGGATAGCCAAACTTGTAGAAGATATTTTCCCTCAAAAACTCAACCACTTTTTCTTCTGTTGTTGCCTTGATTGCCTTTGTTTCTGCCCACTTTGTCAGGTAGTTTGTGCACACAATGATGTAAGAATTTTGTTTTGAAGGAGGGTTGATAGGACCCACAAAGTCCATGCCCCACTTCTTCAATGGCTCGAAAGTCACTTAAGGTTAGAGGGGAATTTCATCTCTTGGATTTGGTTTCCCCATCCTTTGACATCGGTCACATTGGTTGATGTATCTCTTGACATCTTGATGAAGAGTGGGCCAATAGTAGTCTACCTATAGAATTTTGAAAGCGGTTCTCTTTGCTGCAAAGTGGCCTCCACAGGGGCCATCATGATAGGTTAGGAGGATGTCAAAAACTTCCTGCTCCTTGACACAATGCCTCAAAATCTGATCCGGGCCAAGTTTAAATAGGTTTCCCCCAATCCAAGTGAATGGGGTGCTTTTCCTCACGATCTTGCTCTTCTCTTTTGAGGATAGGTGTGGTGGGAATTGTGTTGAAACCAAGTAATTTTATATATCAACAAACCATGGAGAGAGTACTAACATAGAAAACAGGTGTTCATCTAGTATTTGATCATCCACCATCCATTCATCACCTGCAGACAAATCTAGTCTAGACAGAAAATCAGCAACAACATTTTCCTTACCTGGCTTATCAACAATGGTCAAATCAAATTGCTGCAATAAAAGTAGCCATTTAATGATATGAGCATTTACATCAAGTTTATTCATCAAATACCTAATTGCAGCATGATCAGTGTGTACGAATGTTTGATAACTAGTGATGTAGTGTTTGAACTTGTTTAGGGAATGGACTACAGCTAGGAGCTCTTTCTCGGTTACAATATAGTTTAACTCTGCCTTGGATAGGTTTTTACTAACAAAATATATGGAATACAGTAGCTTCTCTTCAACTTGTCCTAAGGATGCTCCTATGGCTTTGTTCGAGGCATCTGTGTGAATGTGGAAAGGTATGGCCCAATTTGGACCTCTCAAGATTGGGGCAGTTACCATCTTACCTTTCAATGCATCCAGAGCCTTTTGATAGTTGTTAGTCCATATAAATTCAACATCTTTCCCCAAAATACCAAACAATGGAGAGGCTAGCTTACTTAAATCTTTAATGAATCTTCTATATTATCCTGCTAAGCCTAGAAAACTTCGAACATCTTTTACCCTTTGAGGAGGTGGAACCCTTTGGATGATAGCAATCCTGTTGGGATCCACCTATAATCCTTGCTGAGAAATTGTATGACCTAGCACGGTCCCTTCAGTCATCAAGAATTCACATTTTTCAAGATTGAGAGACAGGTTCATTTCAATACACTTGGTTAAAATTTTTCCCAGGTTAGTCAATGCTTCTTGGAAGTTGGACCCATAATGAGTAAATTCATCCATATATATTTCCACCGAATCATGAACCAACTCAATAAATATGCTCAATACTGCTGTCTGGAAAGTGGCAGGAGCATTGCATAACCCAAAGGGAAGGACCCGGTAGGCAAAGGTACCCCATGGACAAGTGAAATTGGTCTTATCTTGGTCTTCCGGGTTGATTTAGATCTGATTATACCCGCTAAACCCATCTAGGAAGGAAAATAACTTCTTCCCTACCTGTCCATCGAACACTTGATATATGAAAGGCAAAGGGAAATCATCCTTCTTGGTGGATTTGTTAAGTTCTCGATAATCGAGATAGATTATCCACTTCCCATTTTTCTTGGGCACAAGCACCAGAGGAGAAACCCACTCGCTGTCAGAGATGGGGTAGATGAATCTTGCATCCAACAACTTTTGCAGTTCTTGTTTGACAATGTCCTTAAGGGCTGGATTCATTCTCCTCTAAGGCTGCCTAACTAGTTTACAATCCTCTTTAATGTAAATGTGATGGGTACAGATTGAAGGGTGGATTCCTTTCATCTCCTTATAGCTCCAAGCAAAAACATCCAAATGGTAGTTCAATAAGCTACACAACTCCTTCTCTTGAGAGGGGGATAGGGACAAGTTGATATTCAAGGTTTTTTTAGGGCTAAATTCCACATTCTTAACTCGGGGAGAGGTCGGATCAAGCACACAGAGATCCACTAAAGCACTGGCTTGGGTATCTTCTACCAACTCTTCTAATGGCAACACACTGGAAGGTGGATTCTGAATCAAATTCTCAATAAGGTCATCCTGAATTTGAGGACCTCCTTTAATGGCTTCCACTATGCATAATGGTGTAGAGTAGACTTCATCCTCATATTCTTCCTCCAACCAGAGCGGTAAGTCATGTTCTAGCAGAGGTTGGGTAGGAGGATATAGGACTAGTTGTTTGGACATAGGCCCATTCTTGATGTTATGCTCCCAGCTCGACAACTAATGTAAGCATCTGGAGTAGCTAACCAAGGCCTTCCAAAAATGAGGGGGTATCCAGTGAGTTTTTCCTTTGGCTAAAGGACCAAGAAGTCCGCATGGTACTCCCAAGAATCAATAGAGACTATGACATCTTCCACAATCCCTTCGGGGATCATGGTTGAGCAGTCTGCTAACTGCAGTACTGCCGAGGTCTATGTTAGGGAACTATAAAGGTTGAGTTTGAGCATAGTGTCCCTGGTCATCACATTAATGGTAGCCCATAGATCAATTAGGGTGTGGGGGATTATGGTGCCATTGATGTGGACATCGACTACGGGACTCCCAGGGTCCAGATATTTTGGACAGATTACTTGTCCCAACATTAGGTCGGACAATTGTCCTATGACATTGATAGTTGGGGAATCTCTCTTGCACCTGCCTGGGTGCCTGAAACACTTCTCTTTGATCAATTTGTTGTAGATTGATACATCTTTTACGGCCTGGAGAAATGGTATTTTCACACATAGCTATTTAAGCTCGCCCAAAATTTCAGTCTCTTCTAGGTTTGGTTGCGTGGTTCCAGTTAGTCTCTCAGGAAAGGGTGGAATGGCTTTGAGTTCACTTTCCTATTTCTCTTCTTCATCCTCTTTAGGAGGAGGTTGTCTATCTGGGAGGACCTTCCAAGATTGTAGGTTGATCTCCTGAATCTCCATAGCATAGGTGGGGCATGTTGCCTCTCCAGTATATACCTACTAGGCTTGTCTATTATTGGGGTTCAGGTTCAGTTGAGCAGGCATCTGTGGTTGTCTCGGAGGAGCAGGAGGTAATGGTTGTGGTTGAGCTGGTGGTGGAGGCAAAATAGTGGGAGGAGAGTTGTATTGGGGCCTACACCCCTGTTGAGGTGCATTCCACTAAGGTTGTGGCTGAACATGAGAATGGAATGAATGAGCAACAAGTTGAGTATGGTATTGAGATCGATATGACCAAAGAAGGGGTGCGGACCAAGAAGGATGAGTAGGGGGACCCCAAGAAGGTATGTGAGTGGATTGGTTGGGGTTGTAATAAGTTTGGGATGTCCCTTGCATCCCCTGCTGGTAAGCTCTGGATCCATGTGGCCTCCTTTGTTTTAGGATGTAGAGTGGTTCAATGGCTCCTTCAGCCCCTTGGTACATAGCTTTAAGTCTAGGCAAGGTTGGGCACTAGTCTATAAGGTGGTCTACCTCACAAATGAAACATATCTCTAGTGAGTGCAATGGACAATTGTTCTGAGGATGCTTCCTTGTACACCTGAGATAAAAGATGGAAAAAACCCTCTTAGCTTCCTCTTTCTTCTATTGGATTTGGAAAGTATCTAGTTGCATGGAAATGGTCTGTCTTATCTCACTTTTAAGGTCTTCCATCTGATTTGCAAACTCATATTTGGAGAAGGTGGAACTGGCTGAAAGTTGACTCCCCCTACGTCTTTTCTGGGCTGCCCTAGAATGGTTTCTAAACACAGTCTTTATGTCATCATAAGGTAGTTGGTAGATGTCTCCTCTAGCCAGCAAATGGAGGGTATCTAGAACGGTTTCAGGGATTCCTCAGAGTAGAACCAACTTCAGAGATTCAGGGTCAAGTGTGCACCTGGCCCTTTTATAACTGAGTTGGAACCTTTCTTCATAATCTTCTAAAGATTCATCACTTCCCATGGTCATCCGAAAGATTTCTCCCTTCGTTTCCTTTGACCTACAATAATCCCAGTATTTGTTGTTAAAGGCTTGCTGCATCTGAGCCCAAGTTGTGATATTGTTTCCAGGTAACCCCGTGAACCAGTGTAGTGCTGCATCCTTGAGGGTAGAGGGAAAGAGTTTCAACTTTTGCTTGTCTTCTGCATAGTCATAGGTTCGACAAAGGATAGAAAACTCAAACAAGAAGGTATTTGGGTCTTCAGTGGTTAATCCATGGAAGTGAGGTAAGGCTGAGGGACTTATGTTTTTCATTTTTGTGTCCCCATTGGTCTCTTGGATGGGAAATGCACCTTCTATTCTCTCGTCATCTCCTATACCATTTCTATGTTCAGCCATGGTCTCAGGAGGAATGCTTTCTTGCTCTTCTTCTATTAGAGGATCTTCGTATATCTCTGGAGGTTCATTGCCACTGAAGAAGAGAGAAGGGTGGCTCAATGATATGGTGGGGGTGTTGGGTAAGAATTTTCCTGAATTGTCTCTGTCCTACGAGGCATGAAATGAAATATTTTTGGTTGATTTTTGTGTTTTTCTCTACTTGTACCTACAAAACTAAATTGATTGAACAACAGATTGCAACTAACTACAATAAACCTTGCTGAAATGAAAATTACAGAATTGAAATGAAAGTAGGAAATGACTAATCTATGCTACTGAAATGAAATTGTAGAAATGAAATGCTAAGCTATGCTTGCGGAATTGAAAGACTAATCTACGCTTACATAATTGAAATTGTGGAATTGAAATGCTAATCTACACTTGCAGAATTAAAATTGCAGAATTGAAATGCTAATCTACGCTTGCAGAATTGAAATGCTAGTCTAGGAAAGAAGGAAATGTCTGATCTACTTTTGTGGAAATGAAATTTCAGAATGAAAATGAAACAACTACTCTACTCTTGCTGAAATAAACTACTTAGCAGAAGGTTGCAGAAGAAAATAGAAGAAAAGCAGCAACACAAATGCTTTGACGCTTCCTTGGCAACAATGCCAAAAAGATGGTGAGCTCCAGTATTGTAGCAGTGATGTTACAACTCCTGGGACTCCCTTCTTTACTTTTATCAACCCGGTTGTTCGTAATAAACTTGGAAGCGACGGTGCTATATGCATAAGTACTAGCTCTTGCCGCAGGCTATCACTTGATCAGTTGGCACAAGTCTGATAGGAGCTTAAGCTAACTTCTATGAGCTCTTAGAAGAAGCTTTTAACTATGATGGATGAAAGCTAACTCAAAAGAGGCTAGTCTACTTGCAGAAAGAAGTTAAAAGCTAAAAGGAAATGCAAACCTTAGCAAACCCTAGTTTTACCGACTAACCCTACTGGTGCAAGAAAAGAGATGAAAACTGTGGAAATGGATGCCATTGACTCTTGGAAAGGTAAAATATAGGTGACTAAGCTACTTCTTAAGGAGAATATGGAAAAAACATATTTTTGAATTTTTGAGAAATTTTGCAGAATTATTATGCGTGTGCTTTAACTTTTTTTGACTGTGCAGAGGTTTATTGGCTAAAGGAAATAGAGTGGGCACTTGCAAGAGGTTGGGAAGGTGAGAAGAGGACCTAAGGGGTCCCTAGCATCCTTCTAGAGAGTTTTACAATGATAAAATCTCGAAAAACTAATCACATGAACTTCTACAGGAAGTCTGCAGGGGTTCTACAGGATGTTCTACAGGAAGTTCTATAGGATGCTTTACAAAAAGTTCTACAGGAAGAGCCGAAAGAGGATTTTAGAGGGTTGATGGTGGAAAAACGATGGGAAAGTGGAAATGGAGGATGGATGAGGACATGAAGGGATCTAAGACCTGGTCAACGAATCTAGGGAGTGATGAAGGTGGTTGGATTTGTTTAAGGATGAAGGGAGCAATGTTGCACAAGAATGTAGAAATTAGGGAAAATTGGAAAAGTGGGGCAAATGAGGGGAAGAAATCTTGGATTAGGGGTTGGAGCAGGTTTTATGATGGAGGAAGGATAGGCAGGGATGTATTACAGGTGTTCTACACACTATTTTCCAAAACTGATCTAACAAAGACTAGAAAAACTAGAGATCTATTTATTTTGACCTAATCTGACCTAAAAACCAGAAACATGATGAACATAAGTTTATGAACAGAAAATCATGCAAGATAAATATGGAAACTAAGAAAGAACAGATCTAAACATGCAAGTACAATTGTTATCAACTTTTCCAACTAAAAATCTAACATTAGCAATTGCATGGAGAGACAAAAACAATGTTTTTGTGGCAGCAAGTATGCCTTGGTCTTAGCTCATTGTCCCAAGGAGGGAGTGGTGAGATCAAGGATTGCTTGATGGCCTTTTTGTAGATATTTTCTATTACTAAACTGTCAAGTCAACCTGAAGCATGAAAAATTATTTTAATCATAAAAAACAACCTAACAAAGCAAGATCTTAACCTACATAATAGAAATTATTCTATGAATGCAAGGAAAACACATAAAAGTACACAAAGGAGGTACTAGCACTTGGGTTGGGCCCAATCCCAAGAGCTACAACCTCATAGGAAAGCTCAGAGTTGGTGCAAAGTGAAATTTATCTCCATTACTCAAAAAATAATCATGTCACAAAATTGTTTATAGCAAGAGCTTGAAAATAAGTTGAAATGCAGAGCTGCACTAAAGTGCGAGAAACAATTGTTCAATAGCTAAACTACCAAGGCTTGAAGCATTCCTACTTATGCACCACGAGGACTCCCAACAACCCTCCTTAACTTTAGGAGCTTGGCTGCTCAAAACTGCAGTTAATCAACCACTTCACAAAATCTACTCAGCTGCCCCTTGAAATCATCTTTGGTGAGCTATTGAACTCCAAGTTGATGGTGGAGAACTCGAGGAAGGGGTCATTTATTGTAGGAGACACCCTTCCTACAAATCGTCAGCCTTGTTCCTTCATATTTCGCTATCAACTTGCTCATAAATGCTTGACCTTGGTCCAAAAGATGTTCAAAAATCTGCAATAAACACGTATTAGAATTTGTGGTCAAGTGACTATTCTCATTCATTCAATTAACATAAATATATTCAAAAGCATGGATAAAACTATGAAGAATGGTGTATTAATCGAGAATAATAGGCAAAATGAGCCCAATAAGTTACTCATTTTTAGGGCTCATCACCTCGCTCACTTGGGATGGAAGTTGACCTTGGCATCTCTTCTACGTTGATGTAAAGTAGGTGGATCTTCGCTCATCTCTATCTGTCATGCGAGGGTTGTTGTCCTTGTGGCTAATT
Organism: Pinus taeda; assembly: GCA_000404065.3. Lineage (NCBI taxonomy): Eukaryota > Viridiplantae > Streptophyta > Pinopsida > Pinales > Pinaceae > Pinus > Pinus taeda. Next base: position 16,892 of record APFE030745432.1, read on the forward strand.
TGTTGCCATCTTGTTGGTTGTTTTCTTGCGGGGTGATGTGGGTGGTGATATGCTAAAGTGTTAACCAACGAAATATCTTTCTGTAATTCACCACCTAATGGAGCCTGATGGGTATCTGGTACCTATTGTGGTGCCTATTATTGTTTCTTGTCTTTCAATATTACTTCAACCATTGAGTCCCCCTCTGATGTAACATTTTCTGTTTCAGCCTCTACTTGTTTTTCTGGTACCTAGTTTGATATTTGTGTATGGTTGTCAACCATCAATGGCTCATCATCTGATATGTCAGTCCTTGGAACATCTTCTGCTTCAGCCTCCATGGACTCTACCTGTTTATTGATGGAAATATCCTATAATGTAATTTTCTTCTTTTTATACCAGAGCTTTAGGAATTTATTTGGCACATTAATATTGATAGTACCCACGGATTCCATCCAATGATATCCCAAAAAAAAATCCATGTTATCCAGATGTGAAGTATAAAAATCACCATGCAACACATACTTATCCATAGAAATCTTCAAATCCTTATAAACTTGAACATCCTCATCATCAACTTGTGTGTTTTCAATGTGTTTTGCTGGAACTTGCAATTTTTTTTGCCAAATTAACATTGATAAAATTACGCTGACAACTAGGATTTATAGACACAACAATCTTCTCCTTTTGAATGAATCCATGAACCTACAATAATGATATACCATTAGAAAATAACCCCTTACATGTCTCATTCTTCTATTTTGTAGCATGAGACCATTTGTCTAAAAGGACTCTTTCAAATTCTTCATCTGACAGTTTGGTCCACTGCTTGTTGTCAAATGAGCACAACCATTTGGACACTTCATCTTTTAAATTAAGCGGTACCATAGCCCTCCAAAATTTCCCATATTTGAACTTTTGTCTCTGTATGAATTCTTCAATAGTAGGGCTATCATCTTTTCCTGTAAAATATAACATCTCCATGAAGAGGGTTTGGAAAAACTCACTTACTTGGCGAAAATTTTAAATGGACGCAATTCCATCAATATTGCTCAAAATCCCTATTATGACTTTTTTTTAGAAATGGAACAACCATTCTACATCTTCCCATGTGGTAGAAATATTGATCTAGGCACTGAAATTTCAGATCCACACTGCAACTGTCCTGCCGTCACAAAAAATTTCTGAAAAAAAAGAGCTGATTTTAAATCAGCGATATCTCCCTCATCCAGACTCCGATTCGATTGAGTTTTTTTGAAATTGGGTATTTTTCACAAACAATCAAGATCTACAATTAGATTCTATAGATTTTGCACTAGAACGTATAGATCTGCTCCACAAACTCGCTGCCCTAAAAAATGTCTGCCACCCAACTAATTTTTAAATCAGTAATATTTCCCCCATCCGCACTTCGATTCGGCTAATTTTTCTTTTTCAAACTGAGTATTTTTTCACCAAAAACCCAGATCTGCAATTATATTTTGCATATTTTTCCCTAAATCATACATATCTTATCTAGAAACTCGCCACCTCGAAAAATGTTTGCAACACCATTGATTTTTAAATCAACGATATCTCCTTCATCCAGACTCCGATTAAGCCAATTGTTTTTTGAAATTGGGTATTTTTTCACAAAAAATCCAAATATGCAATCAGATTTCACATATTTTTGGCCAAAATGTATATACCTGATTTGAAAACTTGCCACCCCAAAAAATTCCCGCAAAAATAACAAAAACAATATTCTCCACTTTGCCCAAGAAAGTGCTCTAATACCACTTGTTATAGATCTGATATGAAAATATAAGACAATGCAAATAAACCCCAAAAATAACAAGATCTGAATATAGATAGAAATGCTTCACTTTATTAATCAAACTCTTAAGGTAGGACAACACCATACATTCACTCCTTAAGGAAGGAGAACACTCCACAAGCCATATGCCTGTTCATACAATAATCCTTAACATCTCTCAATGGGGAGTCTCTAGCCTCTATATAGGCCTCATACATACAATACCATGGGTCATTACCATAGTTCCCTCAATAACATGTATGTAATACCATGGGCCCATTACATTATTACTAACTACTTGCGGCCCCTTACATGATACAGGTTAACCACCTTATTTATTACTATGGCCCATCCCATTAGTACATTATTTCCTTGGGTACCTCCCTTTTTACCCCATATTATTCCTCCTAGGTATACTACAACATGAACGCAGGGATGTTGATGTTTTCCTTGTTTTCGGAGCATGTGTGTGTGATTTACTTGAAGGGCTGATTACTTTGTTGTAAACATGCATGCAATGTCGATTTGGGAAAAATTAACTTGATCTCCAAATGGAGATAATGATGAATTTTTTTTTATATTTTGAAAAAGAGTCCTAATGGTCTTTTTCAACATGCTTGACTTGAAGGGTCATTTTCTTTAAATGCATGTTTTGTGGGCTTTTTATCTAGCCCATCATTTGAATGCAGATGTAAGACATGGAGGTGTTCACAAGATGTGAATCCTATTTCTTTTGTTGAAGCAGGAGTTTAGTCCATCCATTTGTTTTATGCATGCATGTTGTTGTTAACAATGTTGTTGGCAACTTGTCAAATAGGTACAAATGAAAATTTTGTGGAGCCAATGTACTTCGCATTTTTTTGAGCCTCCTTGGATCAATGCTCAAGGTAGAGAAGCTCAAAACTACCTTCTATGACCATTTCAATAGAAGTTATGCAGGAAGGTAAGGAGGAAGAAAGTTCTTCTGGGGAAGACCAGCCCATCTAGAGAAGGGAAGTGGTCAAAAACTTTGGTCGAAAAGCACTATGCAAAGGCAAGTGTAGGGAGGTTGAAAGAAAAGGGTGAGTTACTCTCATTTACTATTCAGATAAGTATATCAGTCTTTTGGAGACCAAAAGTTTTTTTAGTGGGAAGGTGTGATCCAAAAATGGATCCTGGATAAACCTCTAAGCCTAAAAGACTTAATGCAAGAGGTAAAAGGTGCCAAATGGAACAAATCCTCTGTAAATCATAGGAAAATGAAAATCACAGGTTTCTCTTGGAAGTAGTCTCATTACAGAGATCTCCTCATTCTGAATGCAAAAATACTTGAATGGATGAAAATGGACCCTGGATGAAGGAGTTATTGTAAAATGAAAATTATCCAATGTCCTTAGAAAAGAAGGCAATTTCATTAAATTTTGAACCATATTGAAAATTTTTATTTTAGTATAGGCTCATGGGCCAATCCATAGCTAACACGTGGCAGGTTGGGATTGGGCCACATGGCCTTGTTTTATTGATCAAAGAGGAAATATCGCATCAGTGGATTACACTATCGGGCTTTAAAAACTTGAAGAAAACCATGAAAAAACAAGCTAATGGAGGCTTTAACAATGAAGGCACAGGGGCCATCAAATCTAGCCAATCAATGGTCCAGATCCAATCAACATATTGCATCGGTAGTGATCGGCGGGTCGGAGCAGAGGCATGGCACAATGGACCAGGCCAATGTGATGGAGAGATCACTGAAATCAGCAGATCACCATCGACGAAAAATGGAGTGCCCATATATATATATATTATATATATATATAATATATGTGTGTTGTGTGTGTATGTGCGATAGCATGACTGCGATTGTCGATATCGACATGTCGGCATCAGCGATACCAAAGGGGAAGCCAAAGGGCGGTTACTAGCGATGTGATATGGCTAGACCTGGTAGGGTTTCAGAATGTTAGGTATGGAGCCTGATTATCTTCTATATTCAAAGGTTTCAATCAGATGTATACCCTAGGAAGACTGTACACCCCTCTACATGGGGGGTGCAGGGGGGACTTGTCCCCCCTGTTGGGATTTGGGGGCCAGCTGTCCCTTGGTGGGGGTTTAGGGGAAGTGCCCCCGAAGCTAAAAATAGATGTAAAATTGCCTTGTAAAAGTCTAGCAATTTCTCGTCAATTTGGGTCATTCATTAGGCAGATGATCTGATGGTAGAAGTTATGTTTAGTTTAGGGTTTTTTTCCCTAGAAGGAAACCCCTCATTATATATGAGGGAATTGTATTATGTCTATGTATATCTATATTTTGAGTGAGGAAGAGAGAGGAGATTGAGAGCGAAGAGGGTGTTATAGCGGATCTAATGTAGGTTGTATCTCTTTCAGTTTGCTGGATAATATAATAAAAGAACGTCTGGCTATTTCTCCGTGGATGTAGCCCAAACTGGGTGAACCACATATATCTGTGTCTCTCTTTTTATGCGTTTTCTGTGTTTATATTTCTGCAATATTTTATGTGTTCCATTGCTCTGTAATATATAATTTTCTAACACAGAATGAAAATACATAATATTTGAAATCTGCCCAAAGCCATTTTCATGGGATTTTCAATGTATTTTTGCAATTTCATTTCTTAAACAAAATGCGAAGGATGAAGGCCTTACGATATGTGATCAATGATTAGCGAACCCCTGATGTTGGGGCTAATATACATTGCAATGACTGATAATGCGATCACATCTGGACCATTGGATTGCCAATCCGATCGGATGGTGGAGATTTGATAGGAATATCGCATCACTATTTGCGTTAAGACCATGGATCGGGGCTCTTGCCTGTTGCGATTGCGATATGCGATCGAAGGTGGACCCGATAAGTTTATAGATGTGATTTAATGTTCTTTGAAGTTTGTTCAATGGCATTTTGCATTATTTTCCATGTATTAATGTATTGTGAAATACAACAGGGCAGGCCAATTGGGATATGCGATAATGATTCCCAAGCAGACCCAATGGTGCTATAAAGCATAGTTATGAATGTTTCAAGTCTGAGGAATAGTGTTTCTACAGATTTTTCCATGTTTTCACAATAGAGAAACAGAGAACGACTGTTACTAAGGATTCAAAGTGCCGATAGACCCCTTCCATTACCAAATAGGTGGCATCCATCCCAAGAAGCATTTAGAAAATGATTGCTAATGCTCAGAGGAGGAAAATGAAGAGACAATGGCTTGAAGACAGATAGCCAAGAGGGAAGAAAAATGAATAGACAACACTGATTTGGCACAAAAAGCCATGAATGTCAAAGACTTGGGGGTTAGAGTGGTTGACAGGGGTTGAGTTGCTATTGAAGGGCTGCGAGGTTGTGAATGGTTTCTATTATTGATCCTTGAGAGGTTGCTGCTGAGTAGAAGCCATAACAGGAAGCTGAAACCAAAGGGACAACACAGAAGCCCAGGGAATCACTTGGAGTGAAGGTGAAAGAACCAAAGATAGCTATAAACAACCAGAAGGTAGAAAGAAGCCAGAGCCAAGAGCCAAGAGCCAGAGCTTCAAGATCCGAGGGATAAAAAGGTGTCTGAACCCATTGTCTATGTGTAAAATAGTAGGAGTTAAGTCAAAGAATTGCAAAAGACTTACACCATAATCCTAGAGAGCCAAGTCAAATTGACAAAATCTCATGGAGATGTAGCCCAAGAGTTGTGGGTGAACTCCTAATTAATATTGCTATCTATCTGTCTGCTTTATTGTTGTTATATGCATTTATATATTAGTTTCAGCACATTAATTTATAGCACATAATCAGTTAAAACAAATACAAGCATACACCCATATTTTTAGGCATTTCTTATTTCTACATTGGTTAATCAAACAGATATGGGAATATTCAAGCTTTGGAAGTGGGAGAGGTCCTTGTAAGTGAGACAAGGAGCCTAAGAGCCCCATTTTCAGATTAACATGAGTCATGACTTTCCTTGTGTAGCCGTATCGATCCTCATATATGGCACCAATTCTTTGTACTAGACCTATATTTGTCTTCTAAGGTGAATGAATGTTCTCACATGCAACATGAATTTTCCATAATGATCCATGCTTGTCCTCACAGGATCTATGAATTTACTTGCACCACCATGAATTTTCTCTCATGGTTTGTTAATCTGCTTGCCTAGGCTAAATTCTTCTTGATCTCACTTGAACATGGAGATTCTAACTTCCATAGGGCAACTAACAATCCTTCATAGTCTCCCTTTGAATCTAAACTCCCTTTGAGCCTTCAAAACCTTCACTGGAATACTCTACTTCCTAGGCATACTCTGATCCACATGCATTTAAATTACCTCTGATACCATGTCGATGTTTTTTGTTAGGCCCTAGATTTGATATGATGCTAATCACCCTCACAAACACACCAGAAACCCTTAACATTCTAAAACTTTTCACAACACAAATATTCAATAGTAAAATAAATTTACTACAAATATATTTGATCCCAAAGTTCAATTATTTTATTATTTCACCAATAAAAGAATCACGAGACTTCCATATGAGTGATCATGGCCCTCTATCACTAATACAACTAGTATACAAAATTTACAAATTGGGGCTTGCAGTTTGAAACTTCATATCTGAAAACTGACTTGCTGAAGAGGCCCTTATCCTTTAGCCCTTTTAGTCCACATTTTTCTTGACAACTGGCATTTCTTTTTCCTCATTATATCAATTTCTCACAAGGTACTTTACCTATAAAATACATTATACATCAGTCCTTCTAATATCAATATTACTCACAGTGGATCCACCCTTTATATCGGTATATACTAACCCTACTATAATTAGATTACTCAAAGTAGATTTGTTCATTAACCCAATGTATACTAACCCTCAAAATGCACTTTGTTCACAACTTCATTTGTGAATATACTTCATGATCTACCTCTACATTTATCCAACATTGAGTAGAGAGACCCTATTTTCTACCTTCAACACTTATGGCTACTCATCCAAGCTCCACAAGGGTCTCAGTCTTCTACAAGAATATTTGTCCCAATCTGAGGTTACTTTAGGTCTTCAATACCCCTCCTTTTATTTGCACATCACCTTGAGAAGTTGTGTCCCATTTCTTAGTCACCTTTGGGGCTCAACCTAATTGTAGCAGAGATATTAGGGCTTTGACCCTCTCAAAAATATAGAAAAAACCTTTGTTAGGGTTTTGACCCCTCCTCCTAAATAAATTAGCTCCTTTGATACCCTTATCAAACAATCCCTTGAACTTGATCGAATTTCGACATGCTCAAAAGTTATTTGGTCCTATTCTAGATATGTTCTCTTCCACAAAAATTCTCCACCTCGACCTCTCATAAGGTTTGTGACACTCCTTATTTTCAATTCACAAATGGATGAGTGCAATAATGTTTTGGATTTTCCCTTTGACCTCCATTAAACTATGCTCACTCATCCAAGTATTTTTAAACCCACAACCTACATCCTTTAGGCCTCAACCTTCTATTCCAACCTAGTTTCTTAGCACAAATCATGGCCAAGCCATCCTAGAAACCCTCAAATTATTTCTCCTTACCTCAACCCCCAAATCTAGGGCTTAATTCAACTCTATAACTTCCTCATTTAGATATATCTAAACATGACATACTTAGAGAATAACTTTACGCCTTTCCAACCCTACTCAACCTTCTTAGAACAACAATGTGTGTTATTGGGAAATCTAGTGTTCGCAGAGTTGATAGTCCCACTAAGATGGGTAGCTATCTTAGAAACAAACCTATTAAAGTTACTTTTTTTTCCTTTACGAGAAGTAGATAGGAGAGGAGCAAAGAATACCAACCTCAATCTTTCGCTTGGTTCTCTGCTTGTTCCTTCTCCTCTTTGACAGATCTTTGCTGCTCCTCCCTTGACCACTTTTCTTCAAAGAGTACCTGTAAATTCAAAGCAGCATAATACCTTCAAAGTGCAAAGATATACAATCGTACACAATATAGGACGAGATATATATTGACCACACAAGTGCATATATTAGCAAACATACAAGAATGTGGAGGAAAACTTGAATAACTTTATTGATATAAAGATTAGAAGAGAGGATTACAACCCATTGATCTGACCCAGTGTCATCCTCCCAGCATGAAA
>APFE030745432.1:26138-39438 GCA_000404065.3 Pinus taeda
TTCATGCGGAAAACACATTACTTGAAAGAGTGAGGAGACAATGGCTCCCATGCTATAAATATAGTCACACCCAAGGAGTAGATTATAATCTAAAGGTCCTTGGACTACCATTACATTCAGATACACAATTTTCCCTCTCAAAGTTATAGGTAAAATTGAAAGGATCCCTAATGGTCAACTGGTTCCTTTATCGAAGCTTGTTAGATTTCGCATCTCAGGCAGAAGCGATGGCGAACCAAGCACTTTCCAAGAAGTCGAGGAAAGGATACTCACAGAAGCCCCTTCATCTATGATGGTATCGACAATGACCATTCTGTAGGCTTGTACAATGATTCAGAATGGTACATTAGAGGGTAAATGGAGTCTGCCTAGTAGATTCCAATCGAAGGAAACGACTAGGTTTCTTAGAGGTGGGACCGAATAAATGGCCAGATATGACCCTAACGAACTTCCTTCCTACGGTAAAGGAATGGGTAGATTGTCCCCATGTTCATCGGAGTCTGTGTTTACGAAAAGAATTTGAACAGTGTTGTTCTCATTCTCTTCAGTGACTGTATCATCTTAAGATGGACCTTTCGAAGACAAGACCGGGTTGACTGCCGCCTCAACCTTTTTACTTTCGTCTGATGTGGATTCAAAGGGTTTATCTTCAATGATAGATGCTTCAACCAACCACAAAGTTGCGTCAGTCAGATTTTCAACTAGTGATGGACTCGGCAAGAGTTTCTTGTACCCAGGAGGAAGCCATAGCGATGAAGTAGGACGGTTATCCAAGACTCTTTTAGTTTCGTCCAGGATGGGACAACGGTGGATCGCATGATTGCCTTCACACATTTCGTAAGGAAATGTACATTTTCCTTTCTGTCTAGAGACTTTTTTTTCACTAGTTGACGATGTACTCTCAACATGATCATCAGAGGTTGATGACACCGGATTGTGCAAACGAGGAGACCAATCCCTTAAGATCCGAGGGATACAAGGACAATCTCGATGATAGTGGTCCCCTTTGCAAGTGAAACATGGAGAATTTGGTTTGGATGGTGCAGTCTGTGGATTTTCACTAGATGATGCATGGTTTCCCCTTTTTGCATTTGGCTCCTTCTTTTTCTTCTCCTTCTCCTTCCCTTTCTTCTTCTTCTCAGTTACTTGGTCTTTAGCTTTACTAGATTTACCAAGTGAAGAGGAAGGAGGGGAGGGAGAAACAAGTGAAGTAGAAGGTTGGGGGGTATCTCTAGTATCATCTAGTTGCTGACTTGATTTCTTAGGAATCACGGCGGTTTGAATGACAAAGGTCGAGAAGAGCCATATTGGCAAGCCGATTGTCAGTCCTGGGAGGGACAATGTGGCCATATGAGGTGCACCAACATCTCCCCAAGAGGAGAAAGGACTAGGATTTCCCCCAAGGGGAATCCTTGGTTGTGACTCCATTTTTTCTCAACCAACACCAATGAGGGAAGAGTGACATTATTCCGATTAAAATAAATTTTATGACGCTTTGACACAAGTTTCTTTTTCAATTTTTAAGAGTCGAGAAAAAGCTAAAGATGACTCTAGTCGCCTTCGATTTTTAATGAGCCTGAAGTGACAAGTGCTCAGATGGACCTTTTCCTTTACGGAGTCTGAAAAGGAATGAAAGAGACTGCTCCACTTTTGAGTGATTCCACTTGGAATGGGGAGCTAAGACATCCTGTTTAATACGAAAAATTGTCCCATCTAATTTGGATTTGATTTTCTTGGTCATTCGATGATTTATTTTAAATTTGTACATCATGTAGGAAATCATTGTAGCATCCTGTAGGAAAGCCTATTTTAAGGCCGAATTGAGGAAAAATACTCTAGTAAGCTAGAAAAGCGTCCCTACTTGTCTCCCAAGCCTTCTAAACATTCACCATCATCTCCAAGCCACTTTCCAGATCACCAAAAGAGATTAGCTTTCACACTCTCACATGAAAAAGACAAAAAGAAAAACAAATTTATTTGATTCATTTACATGCATAGTAGTCAAAGGTTTGATGGTTTGGATCTACATGCTTAGGATAGTAGGATTACATATATGTTAACTTAGCATTCTTTTGAAAAAAAGCCTCTTATGAGTTAGTTAGAAAATGGTGTGTTTTAGCATTTGATTTCATTCTCTTTTCTTGCACTTTCTTTCTTGCAATATGTTAAGGTTCCATTTCGAACATTTCATTTTCTTCAATTAGTTTAGGATTTGAATTTAGTACATACACTCCATCACATTATGACAGCAAAGGAAGGACACATTGTATGCTGCACATATAGTGTCGATACCTCTTAAGTTTGTACGAACCCCGGGTTGATAATTAGAGTCAGTAGCCTTGTGAGTTGCAACATTCTTGTTGCAATACCGAGGCTTATCACTTTTTGGCGCCATTGCTGCGGAGGTGTCAAAGTATGCATTTTTTTCTTCCCTAGTTGATTCATTTCTTTTTACTTTTCAAAAAAAAAAAAAAAAAAAAATCATTAGGCATATTTCATTTCAAAGATAGAAAATTGCATTGCATTATAGTTTTCATTCAATCAAAAAAACAAAAACAAAAGAATTCTCGAACACCAACCCACCCACCCATTTGATCACATGGTGTAGTAAGAGCCATATCACCATCCACTTTTGCAGGTAGAAGAAGAATAAGAGATGACAAAGAATGTAGAAGAAATGGATGGAGAAGATGACAATGAGGAAGATCCTCTCAGATTTCCCATTCAAGATATAGATATCAATGTGCACATGAAGAACATCCCTCCATATTTTCTTCCAAAATTTCATGGTCTAAGGTTAGAGGATCCGGAAAACTTTCTCTTTGAATTTAAAATTTTTTGTAGATCTTATGGTTACTTATTGAAAACTCAAAAATTGAGATTGTTTTTGACAACTTTGAAGGATAGAGCTCTTAAATGGTTCATTAGTTTAGGGGCTAATTCAATAAGATCATGGAATGATATGCAAAAGATATCCTAAAAAAATATAAACATCATGATCTTAAGGGAGATATATTTAGAATGAATCAAAGAGAAAATGAGAGTTTAGAGGATCTAATAGAGAGGTTCATGTATAATCTTAAGAGGGAAAAACTACATCATTTAGGATCCGACACACTAAAAACCCTCTTACTTAGAACAATTAGGGATGAGTGGGTTGATCTCCTTAATCTCATAAGTAGAGGTGATGTATATCATTTATCATTTAAGAAAATTTGTGAAACATGCCAACACATATCAAGAGGAAAATCAAGAGTAGGTAAATCAACATCAAGATCGGTAAGTCAAGCTAAACATGGAAATTCGTTTGATGACTTTAAAACATAAATTCTTAGCAATATAACCAAACAAGCAGAAATGTTAAGAATACAAAATGAGAAAAAGGAAGATGTTTGTGTTCTCCACATAGAATCACATGATGTTAAATGTTTCTCCTCATTACCAAGGATGAAGGAAATTCACCAAGAGGACAATGGAGCAAGTCAATTGCCAATGCAACAATGTTATGTAGCTCCAAGAGAACCATGGCAACCTATTCAGCTTGATATGATGCAAGAGCCTAATTCACAATTTCAATATTATGCACACCCACCTCAAAGTAATTGGAACACACCCTTTCCTTGGCAACATTGGCCATCTCAACCCCAAAACCAATCTTGGCAACAAGGTTAGCAAGGAACTTATGGGAGCCATCCACAGTATCCTCAGTATTTTCCTCAATATCCTCCATACCAAACTCCATGTTATTCTTACCATTCACCTCCACCACAACCACAACCCCATCCACATCCATCTCAAATACTCCCACTCAAATACCTGTACTACCATTTTCAAACCCACACATTGAAGTAGCTTAGCCCACTTACAACGCTAAGGTACAACACTTCCAAACATCTCCTATTGAGATCAATGGTATTCACCATAGCTCAGGAAGAGTATTGCAAAAAAGAGATCATCTTGATATCATTGAAGGACCACATCCAAAATAAGAAGATTCAAATAAGAAGACCATAAAACCATGGGCTGCGATTGATGAAGAGCAAACATCAAAATTAGAGATCTAGAGAACTCCCTCATGGTTACCATCAAATCCTCCATGTATTCAAGAGAGAAATTAGAAAAAAGTGGAAGATTTGAAGGTCATGGTAGAAGAAGACATGAAGAATGATCCAGATTAGAAAAAGGACCAAGGACATCACAACTATATTGAAATATGGTTCCAGATAGTCACTAAGTTGCGACATCACTCTCTTACTCAACTATGCTTGATCCTTTCAAAATCAAATCATTTGGTCTCTGAAATCTAGGTACATGTCAAATCATACATTTCAAGTCTCCACATCATTTTGTCTGTCATCTTGATGTGCACATGGCTCCATTGGAAGTATTTTTATACTTGAAAGTGATTTTGTTTTTCAAGTAGGGTAGGGTAGAAGAAAAAAAAACAAAAAAAAACAAAAAACAAAAAAAAGAGAAAAACAAAAATGTAAGGTGAAAACCTCCTTGGAGACGCCTCAGATTGGCTCATTGATTGAAAACCTCCATGAGGCATTCAATGGGTTAAAACAAGAAGGAAAAGGAAGGTCCTAGGTGAAAACCTCCTTTGAGGTGCCTAGGTAGACCTACTAGTTGAAAACCTCATTGAGGCGGCTAGTAGGCCTAGAAGAGAAAAAGATAAAAAAAAATAAAAGAATCCTTGCTCCATGCATGCATGTATTTTGCAATATCTGCAAGCAACAAGAACGAGTCGGTACCAAAAGGAAAATTGGTTAAGCCTAGTAAAAAAAAGTCAAGTTTGGACTTTCTCCTACTTCGTTTAATGCTCCAACAAGGCCAAGGCCATGCCAATCCATCACCCTCATATATTTCCACCATCCATCCATCATTATCAAGCTTCTACCATTCAATTTTCTTGTTGTCCTAAAAAACTATAGGATGCTCTATTTTCCTATAGGATACAAAAATACATAGAGTAGAAACTTGTTTTTTCCATAACTTGAAAAACATGCATCCATTTGCCAAACTGTTTCAGGGGGAGATGAATATGGATGATGGTAACATGCTCAAGCAATTTCAGAAAATTATAGTACACGGTTTCCAAGAAATTGGCCTCCATCACCTTCAGCCAATTTTTCTTTTTCTCAATATCCGTGCATCCATTTAAAAAGATTTTTCATGGGGAGATGCATATGGATGATGGTAACATGACCAAGCGATTTCATCAAATTCTAGTGCATGGTTTCTATAAAATTGGCCTCCATCACCTTCAACCATTCTTAGTTTTTATCGAGATCCATGCATCCATTGACCAAAATTTTTCTATGGCGAGGTGCGTAATGATGATGGAAAAATTCTCAAAAAGTTTCAGCTCAATCCAGTCTACTGTTTGGGAGATATGGACAAAACAAGTCATTGTCCTGTAAACCTATAAGATACAGAACAACACCTACAGGATTGGCAGTGAAAAGTTTTAAAGGAGATACAGAGGTCAAAGAAGCTCCTCCAAATCTTAGCAGTAGCATCAGGATCATCAGCATCACCATCCGACACCTACACATCAATATCAACTTAGTAGCAACATGCATGTCTCTCCAACAACCATTAGGTAGGTACATGTATGCAATATTCTTGACCTCTTCTCTTGAGCATATTATAGTTAGAAATTTGTTGTCAATGCATGAGAGATGAGGATTATAAGCTAAGAACAGGTCAACAATCTCAGACGCCTTCAACTAGTTGATTGCAGGTCACTCCTTCACTCATTCAATGCTGAAAAGTCAAATTATGAAGGGTGATGATTTCAGGGAATTAGGACAACAGTTAAAAGAAGAAATTTTTACAAAAGCCAAGGTCACCACAACACTCCAATCCCTCCATCCACTTCATATTCACTATTTATTCATCATTCATCCATCCCATTTCATTCTTGTAAAAAAACAAATAGAACATCCTCTCCATTTTCACAAACCTACATTACTCCCTTTGAGTTCAGGCATCAGCATCCAATCCCTCTTCATCATTTCTCATCACTCCCATACAGTTAGAAGACTTTGAAAGAGGAGGAATGAGTACTACAAGAAGGAAAAATGTTGCTACAAGAAGGAAGAAATGAATAAATTATGCTAAACTGCAAGATGGTAGAGCTTTTTCAGAGAACACCAAGGCCATTAGGTAGTCAACTAGGCCACGAGGGAGAAGAAGAAGGAAACAAAAAGAAATAAGGCATTCACCATCAAAATATAAATCAAACTGCAGCGATGAAAAGAGGTGTTCCAAGAGGTCTCCAATATCTTTCTAGCTTTTGTCTAGGGCCTAAAAATGGGAGAAATTCATGGGATTCAAGTTGAGGGCATGCCCTAACCTTAACTTATCATTTATGATGAAAAATGGCTTCCTGTAGTTTTGACCGGAATTCCTACAAGATATCCTAGTTCTCATCTAAATGCATTTTCAAGGTGTTAGAGGTGTTCAAGTGGCAGAACAAGGTAGCATATGGTTGATAAGGGTGTGGAATACCTTGCCAAATTGGAAAATATTGAATACCCATCTTGAATAAAGGGAAAGAAGGAAAAAAAATGGTCTGAAGAAACAATGATTTTTCTTTCCACAAATATTTTTATTGGCTTGTCCTTGCATAAATTACAACCAATATTCTTAATGCACAAGAGAGAGGCCACCAGGGCCATGGATGAGGCACAATGAGGGCACTAAGTTACTGAGAGGATGAGCAACACTTTTAGCAGGGGGTATGATGGGCCTCTAAATTAGACATAAATTAAGGCCCATCCCTCTAATTTGAAACATAAATTAAAGCCTATGACCATCCTTCAACACATTAAACCTCTCTTTTTTCATTAGACAATTTATTTTTAACTTTAATATATTTGTTAGGAAGGTTTATGAATAATTGAATATTTGTGCCTAATATTATTTATTTTTGTGGAATATTATGAGAATATTGGATAGACTATGAAGAGTTGGAGGAGGAGATAATTTAAGGACTTGTTCTCTACTACTGGAGGATCAATAATAAATAATAATTCAACAAGATATTATGGATGCAAAAATTGTGGAACTCCAATGATTGAGAAAATCTAGGAATGTGTTCCACTAATCAAGGGAGCAGATCCACCAATCAAGGGAGAAAATCCACCAATCAAGGTATTTCAGTGGGGAAAAATTCTTCCATCCATGGGGAATGATTCTTAATAATTTTGTATAAGTACCAAGTCGAATTTTCCTTTAGGGAATGATTGAGAAAATTTAGGAATGTGTTCCCTGCCATTTAATGCAAATTCCTAGTATCGGGGACTAGATCCACTAATCAAGGAATTGTGGTGGGGAAATCTTCCTCCACTCATGGGGAATGATTCCTAATAATTTTGTATAAGTACCAAGTCAAATTTTCCTCTAAGGGGATATTTTCATTAGTGTTACTGTGGAGAGAGCTTGTATTCTTGCAGCTCCATTATATTTTCTTGCAAGGATGTAATCATATTGATGGAATAATGAAGATTGGTGTCATGTTTAGCTTCTAAATCTTGTTCTCTTCCATAGGTATCTAATTTTCCTTGGGCCTGGCCATCCCAGGAACCTTAGAGACCTTTTTTATCATTTTCTTTCCTTCTATTCATTGCTTATTCACATGCATCTATAGCTTTTATTTCTTTCTATTTTTGCATTTAGTATTAACGATTTCTTGTTGTAGGATTGAGTTAAATGGTTGATGTAAGTTATTTTGCAGGATCAAAAGCATTATTTCATCCTTGAAAAATATTTGGAAGTTCATAATAATTATTGAGTTGCTTGGATTAGTCTTCTCATTCCCAAATCTAGATTGCTAGACCTCCTTTTAAGCAAAGAACAATAAATTTCTACTATTTTTTAGAACATGCTAACAAGCTTCAATCAAATTGATTCCACTTGCATTAGATCACAAAAACTTTCTATTTCATAAAAAAACTTACCCCATTGCATTTACACTTGATTTTTTTAGGCATTTTTTATATTTACTTTCTCACTAGTTCTCGAATTTCTAGATTTTCGACTAGTAATGTTTTTTTATTTTTTTGCATGGGTTAACAAAGGTATTTTTGAGTAATTCCACTTGGAATGGGGACCTAAGACATCCTAGTTAATACCAAAATTTGTCCCATCCAATTTGGATTTTATTTTATTGGTAATTAGATGAATTATTGTAAATTTGTAAATCATGTAGGAAATCAGGGGATCCTGTAGGAAATCACTGTAGCATCTTGTAGGAAAGCCTGTTTTGAGGCCAAATTGGGGAACAATACTCTAGGAAGCTAGAAAAGGGTCCCTACTTGTCTCCAAAGCCTTCTGACCATTCACCATCTTCTCCAAGCCACTTGCCACATGACCAAAATAGATTAGCTTTCACACTCTCATATGAAAAAGACAAAAAGAAAAGAAAACATTTTATTCATTTACATACACAACAGTGGAAGGTTTGATGGTTTGAATCTACATGCTTAGGATAGTAAGATTGCATACATGTTAACTTAGCATTATTTTGAAGAAAATACTCTTAGGAGTTAGGTAGAAAATGGTGTGTTTTAGCATTTGATTTCATTCTCTTTCCTTGTACTTTCTTTCTTGCAATAGGTTAAGGTTCCATTTCAAGCATTTCATTTTCTTCAATTAGTTTAAGATTTGAATTCAGTACATACTCTCCATTACATTATGACATCAAAGGAAGGACACATTGTATGCTGCACATATAGTTTCGATACCTCTTAAGTTTGTACGAACCTCAGGTTGATAATTAAAGTCGGTAGCCTTGGGAGTTGTAACATTCTTGTTTCAATACCGAGGCTCATCAACTAGGAACTCATAGCTTTCTAAAACTTTTCACAACTGAAATATTCAACAGTAGAATCAAATTACTACACTGAGATTTGAGCCCAAAGCTTGATTATTTTATTAGTTCATCAATAAAATAATGGTGTGGCTCCCATACGAGTGATCATGGCCCTCGTGTTTTAAATATGTTATCATTGATGGAAAAGGAAAAGGAAAAGGCGATGAAAAAGATTAGAAAAGGAAATTACATTGGTAAATGTGTTGTCATTGGTGGAAAATGAAATTGATGGCAAACAAAAACATTGCTAGCAATGTCAAAGGGCATGGAAAATATTATTGGCAAAGAAAAGAATGGAAATCATTGGTGGAAAAGGAAAAATTAAAAAAGGTGGCAAAGCCAAGCCTGGAAATTGCAAATCAATGTGAATGGTTTTGTCATTATTGGTTAAGGAAAAATAAAATCATGGAAAAGGATCAGCCATAAGAAGATCATCATGGATGAGAATGGTGCAAATACACTAGACCTAGTTTTATAGTAACAAATCATCTGAGAAGTGGGTAGAGACAAGACAAATGAAAAGAGATCAGAAAAACTTTATAGTGGTATGCAAAATTTTTAAAATGGACTCATGGTGTGAAAGTTAGAGCCAATCAAAGTTGATGACCCCAAGTTAAATTATTACAGAGTTAGTAGAGGTTGGATGAGCTTTAGCGCACAACAAAATTTGATAGAAATGAAAAATTCAATGGAGATGGAGGTGAATCCTCTACACGAAGCTCCAGGTTGACTTAGAGAGACAACACAACAATGGGAAGTAGTCCCATTCGGTGGTCTTATCCTGATAGATACACCCCATGGGAATTGTTTTGATTGTTAATTCTAAGCGACTGGGAATTAGTCACAAGGGCATGAAAATTAAGTTTTGTCCAATGGCGAGCAAGAAATAGAGACCATAGTATAGGATGGCCCAGCGGAGGCAGCCCAAAGGGAAAAGACTAGAAAATTAGAGAAGGTGCACATAGTTGCACCGAGAGGAAAGCATCAGGCTACATCACGAATTCTTGATGGCATTGAAGACAACCCTTTAGGTGGAATTTGTTGTCATGAGAGGTGGCTTCCTACATAGTTGATTGCGCATATCAATGGTGGATATCTACCCCAAGGGCACCCCTCCTAAAACCACAATCCGCTCAGGTGTGATGTCATGAAAATGGCTTTAACCTAGAGGTTTTTGAGAAAAACAAATTATAAAGGAAAATGTTCACCAAATAAACCTCAAAGGACCTTCTCTCTCCTGTTTGATAGAGGATAGGTGGAAGCTTGTGATTGGCCCAGATAGTGGAGGATAATTATGTCAGTGTCAGCCAATAAGAGGAGGACATGTGGCATGGAGATTTGGATTTTTTGGGCAACCAAAGCGCCCATTTTTGGGTGACATGTGTCACAACTCTAGGCCCTAGGTGTCCCTCATGATGTTAGCATGACATCATAGGATATGTTTTTCAATGGTGTGTAAGAGGTATCATTGGATAGTGGGCGTCGGGACACAGTGGAAAGTTAACGCAACAGAGAAAATCAATTAAAAAGGTGTCGGGCGGACCCATAGGAGAACTCATCCCATAGGATTTACCTAAGCGGGATTGTTAAATGCACTTAGAAGAAAGCATTGGACAGAAGGCATTGGGCCATGGAGGTAGAGTGACAGTAAATGAAATGGCCACCAAGAGGTCCCCACAGACACATCAACCTAGAGGTTAGACCTCAACAATTTATTGTGATGCACATAAGTGAATGCTCTGGGAGGAAGGGAGATATGGGTTAAGTGCCCATACATGGCCCTATGTCACAGGTAGAAACCAAGGGCACAAAGATATAAAGATCCATGGAGGCTCTGAGAGTGGATAGCCACCAACTCCTTAGATTGTTTCATGTAGAAACAAATGAGCATCGATCTTTGGGTTGGTGTTTGGTTATTTTAGGTCAAAATAAACCAATGGCGTGGAGCCATTAAATCAAGCTTTTGTCATGTGTAGTGCTTAAAAATGGCTTAGCAGCCAGGGTCTAAGCCAGTGGTCGTGGAGAATTATTCTGATGACAAAAAAATAGGTAAAGGAGCCAAGAAAAGGTGCTAAAGGCCAAAAGTGGCAGAATTATCAGTTTGGTAGGGGATTAGGAAGTTAAGCCAAATTTAACTGTAGACAAAAATAGAAAACAACAACTAAAACTTGTTAAAAAGGCCATAATGCAAAAATAAGCAAGAAAGCAACAGAAAACTCAGAGTGTGAGTTTTGAATAGAAGTAGTAGAATCAAAAACTTGGTGAACAATCAGAGGACTAAAATTAACAAGACAAAGGAAAAAAATATTAATTCATGCAATGGTTTTGATAGCAAGATAACTAAAGATAAATTAAAAAATATGAGTCCAGAATTCTTTAAAAGTAGAATTTGAACAACAAAAGTCAAGGTTGTGGAAAG
Organism: Pinus taeda; assembly: GCA_000404065.3. NCBI lineage: Eukaryota > Viridiplantae > Streptophyta > Pinopsida > Pinales > Pinaceae > Pinus > Pinus taeda. The sequence goes on from APFE030745432.1 coordinate 37,439, forward strand.
TGTGTGCAAACCAGAGTGTGTGGATGAGAGTTGTTAGTGTAGCATGATGCATAATAGTCTAGGTATGCATCAAAGATGAATCAGAGAGAATCCTTGGTGTCTCAAAGGTGTTGAGAAGGAAAATAGTGGATTAGTGATTGATTTTGTAGGTATGTATGGTTGGTGATTTGATTAATTAGGTTTGTTTAGTAATGGGAAATTGTTGAAGGTGGCTTTACAAATAATAAGAGATTGTTGAAGGTGTTTAAATCAATATTGTGAAATTGTTGAAGGTGTTTGTATGGTGGATTTGGTGAGGAGTTGCAGTGCGAAAAAATTATTTCATTATGAGGTAAGAGGTTTGTTCGTTCTAGTATGAAAATGAATTAAAGATGGATCAACAAGGCCAACAAGTAGTAGCTTTTAGATTAGGGGTAGGAGCTCCTTCTAGTGGTGCTAGTAAATATTTGGGGGCAAGAGACCCTTTCAACTAGGGAAAATTTTAAGAACCACCCTAAATTTATATGTATAATAAATTGGCTAATCCCCATGATACATAGGAAAAATGGGAGGCAATTTTATCAATAATATAATATGTATATATAATTTTTTGGCAAATCTCTCACCAGAATTATATTATCTTGTACAGTGATGGAGAATCTTTCACTAAATTATAAAATCTTGTAAGATCTTGGCAAATCTTTTATTGAATAATAAAACATTGTGAAGCCTTGGAGAATGTTTTGTTAAAGTATGAAACCATATATGATAATAAGAAAACATATTCATTAAACTGTAATATACTAACATACATGTTTGGAAAAAAGAAACATAATTTTCTCTTCCTACAAATAATGTTCCAAGTTTTAGTGGTCGTGTTTTTCAAGGTTCTTACAATACACTCTTTCATATCCTTTTATTAGTTTTGATAATATTCCACAACAAAGTTCTTGTAGGTGTTGATATTGACAATGAGTTCTGTCAAGGTAGGAGAGATTAATATTTTCTCTACAACTTTTGTCAAGCTACTAATTTTTTCAAGTTATCAAATTTCTTTCTTATTCCATACACTCCAATTGCGAGATACGAAAAAAAACACATCAAGTTTGTTTAGCCCAACACACCAACAAGTAGCAAGCCCAACTATATTATATAAGAAAGTATTAGGTATCTCAGGCTTGAAAGGGATCTAATTGAAAGAAGAGTGACCATTGTGAGAATCCTTCCAATCAATATATGAATATATAAATGTAGATTTATTATTATTTTAATTGTAAATCTTCAATTAAATAATAAAATTTAATTACGTCTCTCCCAATCTAAATTGCTTATTAGCATAATTCACTACCCTCATAGGTCTCACATTTTTTAACAACGATGTAACATGTATATTAATTTCTCTTTTGGTGAACAATCTCCACCTTTTAGGAAAATATGGTGTAGTGGCTCCAACCCCTACAGATCATTAGGACAAACTATGAATAGCAGAAAAGATGAAAGGTTGTACAAACCAACTTATTTTCCAAACAACTAATCTAACATCAATACCTAAACTTTTTCATGAAGATATCATATAGAGAATGTTTGAAAAATGGTGAGAAATCTTCTGCGAGGGTGATGCGGAAAGAGTGATAAGGTTTCATTGTTTGAATTTTTTTTGTTAAATCAGAAAAAGTTAAAAAATAATATTAATGGAGATATTGGTATTTTTTACTAAACTTTGTGAAGTGACTAAATGTAGCTTTAACCATTCACCTTAAGATGTTTTTACAATATAATTTCGTAAGTCTATTTAACATCTTCATTATCATAAAAACCAACCTATATCCATCTTAACTCCACATCTACCACTCTTAGGGGGATGAAATCTATTTATCCCTCTGAGCTTGACCCAGAATTAAGATGGATCTAAGATAGAATTTCCCCTTTAAATAGTCTATGCCCACATGAATACCATGGGTCAATACCATGGGTTATCATAAACCTGGAGCTTAAAAATTACTATTATTAATTTATAAAAA
>APFE030745432.1:39458-69211 GCA_000404065.3 Pinus taeda
ACCTCTCATTTATTTATATTTTTATTAATTTACCATACCTCTTTTATAAATATGGTATTTCACCCATAGGATTCACTTCAATAAAACCTATTCTTGAAAATTAGGGCAAATGGAAGGTTGTAGCTCCTAATTTCAAGGGCTAGATTTACATTTTTTGCCCTCTCCCTTAAAATAAGGTGGGCTATTTGAGGCAATTTGTAAAAATGTACTATGATACAAAATATTTGCCTACGAAAAATTTAAAACCCCTCAATTTTGCCTAAGGGCGAACATTTGCCCCTAAAATTTTCCATGCTTTCAACAGAAACTAATAAATGAATGAGCAGGGGAAAGAGTCCCTTCCAATGAGTACTTGTAAATGAGTGGGGCCAACATTCCCTTTCATTGGTAGCTAATAAACGAGTAGGGATTAAAGTTCCTTTTAGTAGCAGCTAATAAATATACAAGTGGTAGCTTGTGGGACCATGATGTAATCACGTTGAAGCTTGCAATAAAAATAGGATTGGAGTCTTGTGTATATGTTGCTCATGTGTGATGTTATGTTCTACATGATTGAGTTGTGTTGTTGATCCATGAATAATTGTTAAAGTGATTAAAAAGTGGTATTTGTGAAGAATTGTATAATTTGGCCACAACACTCTTTCACCCCCCCCCCCCCTTAGTAGTGTCCTAGTTTGCATTGTTTCTAATAATTACTATTGGAGCTAGTGTGCTTTAGGATCAATTTAATAGCTGGAAGGAAGATCAAGGATCATGGAGAACCAGGATAGGATTATCTTAGATGAAGTTCCATTTTTGAATGGGTCAAATTATACAACTTGGAAGGTAAGGATGAGAATCTACTTGCAAGCTCTTGATTTGGATGTATGATTATCTATGGAGTATGGAGTAATAAATGATAATTTTGATAAACAAGCTAGGAAGGAAATCATGAGAGGGTTGTCTAAATCAGATATTGAAAAAGTAATCTATTTTAAAACTGACAAAGAGATATGGGATAAATTGTAGTCCATCTATGAAGAAGACATGAAAGCTTCATGTGATGTCAAGAGGCTTTCCTTGGAGGATGAAGTTATCAAATATTCAAAGAGCATTGAAGAACATGAATCAGATGATGATTCTTTTGTATCGAGAGGGAAAATCGATGAGCAACACCCAGAGGAGATGCAAACTATAACTAAGTTATTGTTTTGTTGTTATTGTAGAACAATAGGTCATTTATTTTCAAACTACTCAGTTGCAAGTACTATTGAAAGTGAGAGTTTTTCATTAAATTTTAGTGGAGAAAGGACCACCTTGACAGTAATACAAGACCTTGACAATGGTCAGGAAGATAGTAGGTCCACCTTTGGTGAAGGGGAAGAAATGACATCTCACGTATCATCAAAATAATCCCTAGAGTCATCAAGGGAACACACTTTTGAGAGTGAAATAAACACTAGTGGTGAATCTAGCTTGGCTCCTTAATTGAGTTAGAGGATATTGAAGAAAATATTTGTTTGAAGAGGAAACTCATATAATCTATTGAGGAGATTAAGAAATCCAGAGCTATTGATTTGAAATGATCATATGCTAAACTAAAGTAGAATTGATTATGCCAACAATGAACTGAATGTTAAACTTAAAGTGCTTTAACTGTGAGAACTGCTTGAAAATGAATGAATTGACGACATAATTGAAACATAAGTAAGATGCAAATAGAAGTGAAAAGTAGCAAAACATAGTGATATCAGACAACAAAATTGATTATGGAGTTCATCCCTGATGGACTACATCTCTGGGTCTGCTTTCAAGATGGGCGACTGCTTTATTAGGATTGAATTCAAGGAGGTCAATTACATAAAAAATTGACTAGACTAATTATGCATGCATGCACTTCTGGTCACTGTCACAAGAAATCTCTCTGAAATATCTTTCCAACACCTATCATGGTTCCCAATTCCAACTCTCGATGCCCCTATTACACTGAAAACAAAAAACCCTATATCCTCCATAATTTGCACACAAGACTAAAAACCACTCTCCCTTCTTCATGAACCAAACTTTGGCTATATAACCTTGCAAATGCACTCTAACCTCCTTAGGTTGAGTTTAGGAGTGAATGAGATGAATTCAGTGTTCATATCCTTCGATCTTGTTGTTTAATGACACCTTAGGTATTGGTTACATGGTGGTGGAATCATATTTATGCCATAAAACAAACAAAAACCCAAAATAAACCATAGGGTAATATATTCTACTAGCAGTCTAGAAAATGGTGTGAAACAACTTAACTACTCCATGTGAATAGGGCTACCGCAACAAAACGTGCCACCTAGCCATTATCTTCGACGGTTCTGGCATGAACACTTGGTGGACAACTTTATACAATTTCCTGCTCACATGCTAACCAAAACTCTGATAGTTATGCCAGGCGGTTAATACGTCGCTGCAAACTTTAACCTTGACATTTAAACACACTACTCACATGAGCCCGTAACTCCTCGTGGTTCTTATGTGGGTAACTTTTACAGTTAGGGTTGTGGGTTAGTCCTTCGACTATTCACATGTCATCACAACCTCCAACTGTTCACATGCGCCTTTTGCAATCCGGTGGTTAATCTCCACACGGTTAAGTCTGTGTGTTTTGTGTTGCAATGTTTTTATAATGTTTACAAAGGCTGAGAAGGTTTTAGATTTAGGAAACAACATTTTAATGCATGCTTTTAGATATAGGTTAATGGGTTTAGGTGTATGGTTTAGCATAGGTTTATATGGTTTATAATGTATTTACCATAGTTTTGGATTAAAGCTTGAGACTTAGGTTTAGGTGTTTTAGGTCTGAATTACAGATTTTTCACCATAGCTTTTTAGGCCTAGGTTTTAGTCATTGGGTTTTAGCATAGGTTTATATAATGACTTAGGTTTAGTCTTTAGTGTCGACTTACACTTTTACATAAACTCATTACACACTTCTTTGTCACAAAGCGACATTTGCGACAAACATCACATGACGACAAACATCACATGACGACAAACCCTTGTCGACAACCAAACCCTGCAAAGGCAGATGACCAACCCACTTTGACAACCAAATCTTGGCAGAACTAACGACAACCACATGTTGACAACCAGGTACAAAACCATATCACCACGAAAACCAACATTAGACAACCATAACATTACTATCGAAGCTGAAGATACCAGACAATGAATGCTGATGACGAAACTAAACCTATGCAACTAATATGACAAGATCCTCATCCTCTCCTCTTGAAAGCTTTTGGACCACAAAAGTTTGACTTAAACAGATAGTAGATGAGGGTAGAGCTCCTTTACTCTCCACCTTGTTCGGAAGATGTACCAATACATTCGATCAACCACCTAAAAGTGATGACCCTGATGATGCTAATCATGGCACACTTTGAATCTATGAACTGTTCCATCCATCTGCAGTATGCACAACTTGCAAATATGGTCAAACAACCTCTTATGAACATGGCAATTGACTTCTTTCCACGAAATACCATGAATTAGTGATTCATAAACATCGGTGAAAATAGTCTCTATAGGATATTGTTCAATACTATTAACATGTATTAACAATGTATATTGTGGAATGATAAAGACATTCAAAGACATTCTTGAGATGATATCAGCTACTCGACTTGATATACTTTCCTGATTCCTGCTTACTAAGTGAATTTGTTGCAATAAAATCATCAAACTGTAAGGTGAGCACTACTATAACCTAGTTTTATTTTGAAAGTATTGAAGTGGCTATTGATATGTTTGAATCACTATTTCTTCATTCATTAAATTATGTTTTCATTGATTAGCATTTCCCCTGATGCATAAGTTTCCCTTAGATGTATTGGATACTTTGACACTGCTTTAGAAAAGGCTTTGCTATGAAAACAAATAGGCTTCATCTTCACTTGAAAAGAGGCTTCCAAATTGTTTGGAACATGAAATGGTGACACAATACAAGAGAAATTTAACAATCACTTTCCCCAATACTGACTTACATCCCTGTAACTTATAACATCCAAACATGGACTGAATTGATTCATTCTAACCTTAGGAAGAGGAGATTTGGACATCAACTCTAATTCATGTTGTATTCCCTACTTATGAGTAAGATGTTTGGTTTCTCTAAATAGAACTGAAAAAATTTCTACCTCTTTGATCAAACTATCTTTAAGCTGAGACTCATAACTTGAACAAACATCATGTCCATTCTTATGTTGTTCCTTTACACACATGATTACAAATATCTTATTTTGACTTATTAATTGCTTCATTTGATTAGCAACAACTAAATTCAAGTGATTTTTACTTTGATGTACCGTGACAATAAATTCATCCCATCTTTCATAAGGTGATATTTATGCTCTTTCCTATAAAATATTGCATCATGATCATAAAGATAAAGACTTCCTAAGACAACTCCACATATGTCTACTGGAACCACATCCAATTCCACTTCATCAATGTAATTAGCTGTAATGGAAAATCTTAATCGACACTATTTTGTGACTTTTATCTGAGTTGATTTACTAACCCATCCTAATGGGTAAGTTCTTGGATGAGTCTGTGTCTCCAAACCCAAGTTCTTAACTAAATATTCAGATATTAAATTTACTTGTGATCCACTGTCAAACATTGTATCTATGTTTGTGTCCTTAGAAGTTATCCTTATGTTAAATAATTCAACTCTTTTATCCTCATTTGAAGGATTTATGTTTGATGAATATGCAATAGTATTCGAACTTGAACCAGTGTCAGAAGTTTTACGTGTCGAGACTATGGCAATTATCCTCCTTTCATCACCTGAATCGAGACCTAGATCTTCCTGGACTACTGTAATTTCTTTCTTTTCATCCTTCTCTTTAAGGAACTTTTTGGGCTTAAGTTAGGGATGAAGTTTCGAACTCCTAGATTTATCATCACCAATTCTATGGCAATGAGAACAAGTAGGTATTTCCTTATGAGCTGTCGCTAATTTCTTTCTCTTCAAATTGTTCTTCCCCTTACTGTCATTGGAATCCTCGATTTCCAACTCTTTGGATGATTGCGGTGAAAAATTGAATGGTTTGCCCCTTGATTCAATATGTATGGCTTGAACACACACTTGATCAAAATCATCAGGATCAAAAATAAATAATGTATGCTGAAAATATGAATGTAATCTGCCAATGTATTTTAATAAAGTTTCACATGTATTCAATGAAATACCAAGAGCTAATGCTTTCTTTCTGAACTCTTGAGTAAACTATTGAACACTCTACCCTTTACCTTGCCTCAAATGTTGACAATCAGTAAAAGCTTGCTACATGTATAGTAAAGGATAGAATTGTTTCCTAAGAGATTTTAAAAAATTAGACCATGAAGAGATGACTTTACCTTTCCGCTTGACATCTATTTGAGTTTTACTTTTCCACCAGAGTAAATTTGTTCCCCCCATTCTAAGTGTAGCTAATTGAATTTTCATTTTATCATCAAAAATGTTCTAAATATGACAATACACTTCTAACTGCTTAATCCAGTTATCTAGCTTTTTAGGATTCATTTTTCCATCATAAATAGGTAACTCAAATTTTACATCAAGTTTCAAAAGAGATGTTTTCTTAGGTTTCTTTTCTGTTTCATATTCTGCACTAGAATAAGAAGAAGAAGATGATGATAATGGAGATGATGGAGATGAAGGAGTTTTATTAGCCTTGCCTTTACCTTTGTCCTTCTTCAATGTCTTTGAAGAAGAAGTTTGTTGGCTTGTTGGGGCCTGGCCCAGGTTCAGAGGTGATTTAGCCAAACAAATCCCGGTACTACTGGCCCTTTCAGTAACAATCCATGGAGCGCGCACTGAGGTCTCACCCGAAGTAGTATGGGAGGGTGCTAGAACTAGGTTTTCACACCCTGGAGATGTCTGATGAGTTCAAGTGGTCTACAGTTCTATCCTGCGTGCGTGTCGCCACATGCACTTACCCGTACCTCACAGCCTGAGATGATGCCTTCACATAGCCCTACTCAAGGCCTGAATGCTATTATTACCCAAGCCTTTAGTAGTATTCCACTGTTAGTTGATTAACTTAACTTACTTGCATGCTTTAAGTTATACATAGCAATATAAATCATTAATACAAGTGCATGTAGTAAATAAACAGTATATTTGCAATTTATATCAAACATGTAATAACCTAAGAACAGATACACAAAATTAAGATAAAACTTCTCTTTATTATTCCTTCCTCGGTTACAGACTTGGCTCCACCCTACACACTTAGCTGCAGGGGTCCACACACTTAGCTACGGACTACTAGGCCTCTACGCACCTAGTTGTAGAGCCTTCTCCTTCTCTACAACCCAAGACACACTTAGACTCTTGCTTTGTGCTTCTACTTCGCTGTCTCTTTCTTAGTTATCTCTCTTTTACACTTAGAGCCTCACTCTATTTATGCAATCCCATGGTCCACAGACCATGGGTAGGCCAACATTACATTACAATACTAGGGCGGACAACCCTATGACTCTATCATACATTTTGCACTCTGCACCCGCAATTCACAGAGTCTTTACAACAAGATTAAGTCAAAACTTGGGCTTTGAGCCCCAAAAAATGCCTTGGGAGGATTCCATGCCCAACAGGCCCCCAACAAAAACATCATGAATCACTCTCGAGTCACTCTATTGGCATGATGATCTTGGCGCGAAATCCCTCCAACTATTCTTGAACCATACTGAGGTCTGCAATGCACTGAGCTACTGCTTGCTAAATCTATTGCATTCGGTGTTCCAAGACCTCTAATTCTGGGGTGCTTCTTTCCATTAATGTGTGCATCCCCTGTATGTGCACAAGCTTTCCTTCAATGTTCACCATGATAGTGAAGGCTTCGTCGATCCACGACTGGATGCGTGCTTTGAGAACTGCCTCCTTGTGGCACACCGCATCCAACTGTTCCTTTAGTGCTTTAGCTTGCTGCATGCTCGCAAGCCTTTGGGTGAGGAACACTATCTGCGAAGTTCCTCAGACACTGTCATATTGTTGCTGTAGTTCTCTCACTTTTGTCTTCAAGAGTTGGATGTTGGGGTCCTCCTGTAGAGTCGTGAATACCTCAAGTGCTTCTTCCAACATGTTGGTGTAGTCTCACACTGCACCTCCAATTTCCTCCAATCTCGTAGTAATAGCACTAGTGTTATAGACATATTTGGGCACACCAACCCCAAACTTATATGCCGATAAAATAGGGCTCATCAACCCCTAAAGAGTTGTTTCATACTCTAAAGAAACATAGTCATCTAAATACATCATTCCCCAAAAGTTCCAACTGAGAAACCATCCAGAAATGGCCTAATTAAACCATACTGACTAATCCACTAGCAAAGTGTGATGCATAATGAGTGGTACACTACCAGGGTGTGATGCATACTAATTAGGCATTCTATGGGGTGTGATGGGTGAGGATGGACAAATGGCCGAGACAGTTTGCTGGGTGGTTGCTCATGGAATCTTCTAGAAACTTCCCCTATGCCACTTGCCTCTCTGAATTTGCCCAAGGATGAATAAGGGATCTAAGAAATCTCCAAATGGAACCAATTATAACAAGTGGAATGACACTAACCAAACCCCATGGATGACTCACACCCTTGCACACATCTATAAATGGATCTCCAATTTAAGAGATCCAAGGGCTAGAATATTGTGAATTACAAGGAAGTGTTAATAGTTTGTAATTGAGGAAAGAGCATTGTATTGTTGGAGCGATCTTGCTATTTCATGAGGTGAAGAAGGATTGAAGCTGGGAGGATGATGCTGGATCAGACAACTAGGTTGTAATTCTCCCTTCTATTAATAAATTTCTTCCAGTTTTCTTCCATATGATTGTGCAATTGTGAATGTTATCATTTGAGAATGCTATCATTTGTTCATTATATATCTGATTCTGTAATGTTTATGTTGTAATAGATCATGATGCTTTGACAGTTTTTTGTTGCTATACTTGTGCAAGTACTCTCCAAGCATGTTAAGTACAAGGAGGAGTTGCAGGCTCTGTCAAAGGGGAGAAAGGTCAAGCAAGGGATTAAGCAGAATTTCCAGGTTGGTTCCATTATCTTTCTCTTATCTGTTACACATAGAAGAAATTGTTGAATTACTTTAAATTGTTGTTTCTAGGGTAGCTGCCAAACCTAGAGGGCTAGCATTCTTTAGGAATACTATTTTTCCCACAAACAACTAGCGCGATGTTCTATGACTTCCACGGGAGTGGACAGTTGTGCTTTTAACTATAGTTTGGCAATCTGAAGATTCAGCTCCAGCTGAACCTTGGTCGTTTCTTCCCTGGCCTCGTGGACTCTTGTAGCTAAATTTTGGATCCACACCTCTACTGGTAGGTCTACTGGGATGGCCAGCGCCAAGACACATCAACCAGCATCGTCTACCACTTGCACCAACTGTTGATTTTGCAACACCACTTCGTCACGTTGCAAGATAAGTTGTTCCATGTTTATCCTTTCTCCCTAAGGACTTGGATTGCATGGCTCTCCTTAGCACGTAGTTATCCCATCCTGTAGCAGATATAGTGTCTCATGTGGAAGGGCAGCCAAATTAAGGCCAAGGCCTTTCATCATGCTCACCAAAAATCTATCGGCCTCATCCATTGCTACTAGTGCCCCTTCTGGTAACACTATTGTGTTTGCCATCCGTGCATGTAGAATCTTCTCTACTGCCGAGGATCCTGCTATGAGGTGGGTTGAAAGGGTACTCGCCTGAGGACGATGTACCTATAACTCCTCCAACTGCACCCTGAGGGCCCCAAACATAGTTTGGTGCTCCTGCATAAAATCCTGAAGAGCCTCATTGGTGACATAACACACTATCTCACTGATGTCATGGAGATCACCCTCGGTTAGGGTGATCGGGTCAATGGCCAACTTGGTGGCCTTGACCTTCTTCCTCAGTCTTGCTCTCTCTATTGTGTTGGTGCTTCAACTCTATGGGTGTGGTCTTGGGGTCTACACTCCATTCTTTTATTTTTTCTTCCTCTGCCTCCTGCCCCTACGAGGGCGTTGCTTGGCCTTTGTCCACCTTCTTGGTTGATTCCTCTACCTCCTGTGTTACTACTGCTGATTCTGCGGCCTTTTTCTGCTCGATGGCTTTTTGTTCAACATCCCGAGTTGCCCATTCTTTAACTACTGCTATTTCCTTCCGTCTTTTCTCAGCCAACTGTGTGAAGCGCAACTTGGCATCATCCTTCTTCTTTTGCGCTACCACCCTCTTGAGTTCTGCAAGATCTAGGGCACGCCATTCCAAGGGCCATGCCTCTAGGACAATGGAAATGGTGTCATCAATGGCTACAAAAGGTAGCTTCATCCACTGCTTCACCGGATCTTTGCACGCCCTGAGAAAGATTTTGTGCATATCAACCTTAAAGTCTAAAAAATTCTGTAGTTTGTTATACACCGTGGGTGACAAGTGCGGCTTCTAGTTGATCCACATCCAAATGTTCACCTCCATGAGCACCAAGAAGATCTTGTTTTCATGTATCATTTTCATGTCCTTCATGGCCCAAAGCGAAGCATACTTTGCGGCCTCCTGTAATTGTCTGTCAATGATGGGGAATTGACTGTCCTCTGGCAATTCCCCCGCTACGACCGCTATAGATAGTAACAACCATGCATAGTGGAAGGTTTTACCCTGCTCCTAGTTTTCATGACAATTCTTCAAGAATTTTGTGCAAAGGAATTCAACCCAATTAAACTGGATCCCCTTCACGCACTGCTCGACTAATGTGATCATCGGTGCAGGTACCTTGTCTGTGTGGCACTTTCACATGACTTTGTTGGCCATGATTTGGGTAGCTACGTGTACTACTTTTTCCTTGATGCTGGAGATAGTGTAGCCCCTCTTCTTTTTCTCCAAATTTTACTTTGTCTTCATGGCCTCCGTGAGGGCCAAATCACTACCCTTCCCTTCCAATATGGTCACAGGGTCTTTTCCTTTATATGGTATCTGAGAAATGCAATGGATTAGGTCTGCCGTGATGGGGATAGGCTCCTCCAACAATAGATACCCATCATGCACCAAGTAGAGAAGCTACTTGATGATCAAAATGGATATCGAGGTGCATGGAAATGTGGTACCCGCAACAGGTTCAATAGCCCGATCTTTTCCACTCTACACAACCACTTCCGTGGCTCTAACATTGTCACCATCCCCGCACTGTTTTGCTTCATGAGATTCCCGGTCTCCAGGTGAGGGAACTTATCGTAGTCAGTGAGTTCCCAATATTCAAACTTCATGGTTGGCACATGACCCAGGTGCATGCCTTCAAACAAAATGTCGTCTAGGAGGAGCAGGGTCTGGAGTGAACGCTTGGTTTCATCCAGGTCCTTAGGCAATTTGGCACTCCCTTTTCGCGAGGGGACATATGCGGGTAGTTTTGTCGTAGTGCGTGTAGGTTGAATATCCTCCTCCATGCCTTCATATTCTTCCTCTGCAATGATAAGGGCCTACAAAGCTTCTTCCTCCTCATCTGTTTCTATCGCGACAGCTTTCCCCTTCTCTTCAATTGATAGTTTGTTGCACAGCGGGTTCCTCAGGGACACGCATACTGGAGCCATTGCCTGTTTATCCTTCTTGGGTCTTGGCGTATGTGGTGATTTGGGGATCTCTACCACAACCCCGGTACCTTCTAGAACATCCTCCACGATTGGGGTCTACACAGCCTCAACGGTTACCTCTTCTATTCCAAAACCATCCTTAGTTGGTGTCATCGTATCTGGGCTGTAATCTGTCACTCGCGAATTCAGGGGTTCAATCAATGCTCGACTCACAATGCTCAGGACTTTGCTCAATCGCTCAATTCTGAAAATACCAAGTGTTATTTGTTGGACAACCCCTTACATTTTATAGCATCTTTTGAATTTGAATTTTACCGTTCCCCCCAATTCCAGGTCATTAATGCTTTCTTGGGGGCAGAGTTTCCCAAATCTTGCCCATAAATCATGTCTTAAATGTCTATCGTCTGCTCCATTTGGCATCAAGTCGATCATCCCATCATGAACAATGACTTCAACAATCACTTTCTAGCCAATCCATGCAACAGCGTAATCCCTTGTGCACGGTTGCGGACCTTGTGACTCTATGCTTCTATGTGCATCTCCAACATCGTGCAGCTCCTGGGCAAGATAGTTTAGAGTCTCGCGCTCCCTTCCAACTACTTGGAGCACTAATACTATCCTTCCCTTGGCTATTCAGGTGGTTATACCACCCATGTGGAGCACCATCCTATCCATTATCATGGTTCTTAGATAATCCCCACCTTCTATGATCATGCAGTTTCTCATTTGCAACGTGCTACCCTGGTCACTACACATCCTAGTTTTTTTGGTGAGAAACTCTTCCTTTATCTTTCCCTCCAACTTCTTGACCTCTGCATCCATCAAAGCACTTTTCTTTCTTACCCGTACCCTTTCTTTTTCAAGTTCACAAAGTCTAGGGTTTCCCTATTGGATTTCTTCCTCAAGTCTCATGTGTCTTGTCTCTTACAGCTGTGTGATTCCTTCTTTCCGAGCTTTGCGAACCGTTGTATCTACGGGTGCTGTCATGCGTGGACTAGGGTTTGCATGTTCCATAGGGATTACAACATCTGCTTCATATACCACTATCAGAAGTGTCCGCACAGCCAGGGTTTTGCACATGGTCCTATAAGCCCATAGAACTGTTAGTACACGTGGATCTCAGTCAGTGTGTCTCACATGGTGGACCATGTCTAGTACTTCACATAATTTGTCAAAGGCTTCCATGTAGATAATCTGTGGCACACTTGGTCTTATACTACTTCATTGTTCATGCCATCTTCTTTCCATCTCCTGCTTGACGGTCCCGTTTCCTATCATGAGGAAAATGCACATTCATGTAGGTTGCATACCATACACTTGTATCCAATTGGAGAGGTGGCCATGCAGGTTATTTAATCAATCATACCTGGCTTCCATCCACATCTAAGGCTTTCCAAACCATATTAGCATCATCCTTCTGCATTCCTGCCAGTCCTTAAAATTCCACTGGTGCGTACCCCACCACCTTGTGAGCATAGCACGGAGTGCCCACTTCAAAGAGTCAAAACGCTACTGTTCTGGCACCTCTCTTTTAAATTGGTTCAGGAAATCACCCACCATTGTCAACCCATCATACATAGGTAGATCTCTTACCTCTGTTGTCATGTAGCACAATGATCTTACCATCATGTTATAATTGAGTGTGCTTACCTCATGTAACCGGTTCTGCCATCGTTCTATTTCCTCATCTGAATCTGAGGTGCAGGAGCTTTCGTGCTCCCACAAAATCTTGCCATCCGCTATAAGATTCACCCAATCCTATTCCCAAGTAGTTATCTTGTAGATACAATTGAGATATTTGTCGCTCTCATCGTTGCACACTGGCTCTATGTAGTGCGATCTTTCCATAAGGTCTAAAGGTACCACTACGCATAGTGACTTTTTCTCAAAAATCATCTTGCACTTCTTTGGATTTATCACTCCATGCATGTCAGTGGCCCAATCTATTCCTAGTAGCACGAGATAGGGATTGTTGTCATCGATAATCTCTATCACTTCAAAATCTCCAAGCGTGCTCACACTTTCAATATACCATTATCCCCTACAATCTTTCCATCGATAGGATCTTTTGTTGGTTTTCCATTCGCAATTGAATAGGAGACCATTGCGACGCGAGCCTACCCATGCACTCCCATGTCTACTTTGGCAGGACGTTCGTGTCTGACCCTAGATCTAGAATCACTTGATCCATTTCATATTCCCCAATTCTCACAGTCAATCTCATCTCCCTTCCTGTTCACATTGTGTAAGTCCTGAGCTTCTGGACTACACACCGTTCTCCTGACCTAGTGCACCTAGTGATTAGTTCTTGCAGTCCCTTCATAGCCTTCTGGTCATGCAGAAGCTTCATGCATGTCTCCAGAAAGGTAGTGAGCATTGATGGGTCCATCTCCTATTCTAGTTTGTCTTTACTACCTGAAGTGGAGGCTTCCATGAAGCTCTTCTTAGCTTCCATGAGTGTCTCCTTCACATGCTCCAAATCAAACTCTGGTTCGTTTGCAAACCCAAGCACTCTGCTTTGGATACTTATCTTTGTCATCTCCTGTCATAATACCACTTCGAAGCACAATATTTACATTCGAGTCCTCTTCGCGTGGCTCAGACTTCATAATTTACAGGTTCTGAGTCAGTGGAGGTTGGAGTGTTCCTTTATCGCGCAACCTCGCTATCAGTGTGGGACAAACCTCCATCACATGATCAAACTAGGTACAATATAAACATGATGATCTCATCAGATTTGTACAATCATGAGCATAGTACCCTGGCCCTCTGCAATTGTAACAAATCAGTTGTCCTTGACCCCTTCCTAGTCCCATTCTAGCTCGATCTCGTCTCTACCCCTAAAATCCAGTGCATGACATCCCTGCATTTTGATCGAGGACTCGCGTTTTGGTCTAAACTCTGTAGGTAGGAGTCTGATCCATCATCAGTTCATAACTTCTACAAGTGCACTCATCATGGCCTACTGATCTGCAGAATTTACAGAACAACTGTTGGGATGTCTACATATACTTCTATGATAGGTGGCAGTTATCTATACCATGCTTCCCTCCTATCTTAGAAATTGAGCACCATAATGCAGGCATTGCGTTTAGTCCTTTTTGTGCCTCTAGTCTCAATGGCATTAATTCTCCTCCCACTAGGTAGTTCATGAGGATTGGACAATGGTCCTTGTCATATCCTTGGCCTTTTCACTTTATGCACCGTACCTCCTCGCACACTTCTGGGCGAGTTGAATTGTCTTGCTTCAATCTCTGCATCTCTAGACACAATTTTTCAACTGTGCGTGGATTTTTTGCATTCCTGGGTTAGGATCTTGTATTAGGGTCTCGTGCAGTCTTATTGTGATCTCCAAATATTCGGCCTGAGTGGATAGCATATGTTGTGACAGTGTGGTCCTTAAATGTGGCGTTAGTGACACTACAAACCATGCATGGTGCTGCCCATCCGTCAAAGTCATGTTGGCTTCGTGAATCATACCCTTCAGTCTTTGATCCAACTCCTAGGGGGTCTCACCTGGAAGCATCACGATTTCCTTAAACCCGATAATTGACTGCATCTCCGATTTTGGCCCTCTAAATTCCCTGTTTAGCGTAACTTGAATATCTATGATCCCTGCATTTGGATTTTCATTGGAATGCTTAATGTACCATGTCAGTGCATGATCCTACAACGTGCTTACCAACATTTCCTTCTTTACGTTGTTATCCATGACTCCTTGCGATTCCCATACAGCCTTTACCATGAACCAAAATTGGTCTAGATCTTCGTTTCCTACTCCTTTCAACACCAACAAATTTATTGCGATTGCCATATTGAACTGTGGTGGTGGCGGAGGTGGTGTGGATGGAGATGGGGGTGAAGATGGTGAAACTGGTGGTGGTCTAGGTGGGGGTGGTATGTGTGGAATTCACTGCCTTATCAAATTGATTACACTTCTTGGTGAAACTTTTGCGAGCTCTTCCTCACTTTCTCGTCGAGGAAAAATCAAGGGGCTAGTTTCTATCTCTATGCTACCTTCGTTTATATAGATCCTCCCAATTCTCATACTCCCAAACATCAATTTATTCGCATAATTTGTTTTTCACATAATAACATTTCAATCCAAGTGTTCAAAGATTTAATGTACTTACCTCGCAGTCCTTTGAGGAAGCATCATTTCGCCTCGTTGTAGATGAATGAAGTATCTAATTTGAACTCGGTGATAAACTGTCTTATAATTCGATCAAGCCAATGGTCCACAACATGTGTGATCTTATCTTTTTATGCTTCTAGTCTGTGCACCAACTCTAGAGTCCAGAGAATAGGTTTTTTGAGCCTACACCTTCCTTGATTGTCTTCTATCTTCGTGATCCACTCGTATAACTCAGACGGGAAGGATGCAAAGAAAATTTCATGGATTTCCATTTATAAGTAGTGCTCTAACCACTATTCCTTTGACACTTGCAGATTCCTATTTTCCTGTGCCGTGAACTCGTGAATCTTTCTGTCCAGCCACTCTTCAATTTCTTTCTTTGTCGGATTCCAGTGACACGACATCGAACATCTCTTATGCAGATCCCAGTCCTGGCAATAGAACCATTTGTTGGCTTGATGGGGCCTGGCCCAGGTTCAGAGGTGATTTAGCCAAACAAATCATGGTTCTACTGGCCCTTTCAGCAACAGTCCATAGAGCACGGACTGAGGTCTCACCCGATGTAGTACGGGAGGGTGCTAGAACCAGGTTTCCACACCCTGGAGATGTTTGATGAGTTCAAGTGGTCCGCGGTTCAACCCTGTGCGCACGTCGCTACGTGCACTTACCCATACCTCGCAGCCTGAGATGGTGCCTTCGCACAACCCTACTTGGGGCCCAAATGTTGTTATTACCCAATCCTTTACTAGTGTTCTGCCGTTAGTTGATTAACTTAGCTACTTACACGCTTTAAGTTATACTTAGCAATATAAATCATTCATACATTTGTGCACAAGAAATAAATAATATATTTGCAATTTATATCAAACATGTAATAACCCAAGAACAGATACACAAAATTAAGATAAAAGTTCTCTTTATTATTCCTTCCTTGGCTACAGACTCGACTCCACCCTTCACACTCAGTTGCAGGGGTCTGCACACTCAGCTGCGGACTACTATGCCTCTGTGCACTCAACTGCAAAGCCTTCTCCTACTCTACGACCCAGGACACAGTTAGACTCTTGCTCTGTGCTTCTATTTCATTGTCTCTTTCTTAGTTAGATCTCTTTTACACTTAGAGCCTCACTCTATTTACACAATCCCATGGTCTGCGGACCATGGGTAGGCTAACATTACATTACAAGACTAGGGTGGACAACCCTATGACTCTATCATACATTTCGCGCTCCACACCTATAATTCGTGGAGTCTTTACAACAAGATTAAGTCAAAACTTTGGCTTTGAGCCTGAAAACATGCCTTGGGGGGATTCCATGACCAAAAAAGTTGCATATCTCACCTTCTTATCTTCATAAAGTTCTCCCAACATCTGCTGCATACTCAAGATTACTTGTTCAAATTGTTCCTCACTCATATTAGTTTATGGAGTTTCACCTGCATCAGATCTTGTCATGGTTGACTTATGAGCGAATATTTGCTTTCAAATATTTCGATTAATCTCCTCGAGGATTCCTTCTCCACATTGCAACTTTGACCTGGTTAACATTCACTAACAAACTCTACAAACGAAACTTACTCCGATACCAAATCATATGATCTAAAATGATCACATGTTAACTGAAGTAAAATTCATTATTTCAACAATGAACTGAATGTTAAAATTAAAGTGATTTAACCGTGAGAACTACTTGAAAAGGATTGAATTGATGGAAGAATTGAAACATAAGTAAGATGCAAATAGAAATGAAAAGTAGAAAAAAACAGCGATACCAGATAACAAGATTGATTACGGAGTTTGTCCCTGATGGACTACGTCTCTAGGTTTGCTTTCAAGATGGGAAACCACTTTATTAGGATTGAATTCAAGGAGGTTGATTACACAAAAAATTGACCAGATTGATTGTGCACGTTGGAACTTCTGGTAACTGTCACAAGAAATATCTCTGGAATAACTTTCCAACACCTATCACGGTTCTGAATTCTGACTCCTGATGCTCCTGTTACACTGAAAACAAAACAACCAATATCCTCAAGAATCTGCACACAAAACTAAAAACCACTCTCCCTTCTTCACAAACCAAACTCTAGCTCTATAACCCTGCAAATGCACTCTAACCTCCTTAGGCTAAGTTTAGGAGTGAATGAGTTGAATTCAGGGTTCATATCCTTCGGTCTTGTTGTTTAATGACACCTTAGGTATTGGTTACATGGTGGTGGAATCACATTTATGCTGTAAAACAAACAAAAACCCAAAATAAACCATAGGATAATATATTATGTTAGCGGTCTGGAAAATGACACAGAACGAATTAACTACTCAATGTGAACAGGGCTACCGCAACACAACATGCCACCTATTTGTTTTCTTCAGTAGTTCCGTCTTGAACACCTGGTGGACAACTGTCTGCGATTTCCTGCTCACATGCTGATCGAAACTCTGACTGTTATGACATGCGGTTAATACGTCGTTGCAAACTTTAACCTCGATGTTTAAATGCATTGCTTACATGAGCCCGTAACCCATCATGGTTCCAACATGACTAATTGTTGTGGTTAGGGATGTGGGTTAGTCCTTTGACTATTCACATGTCATCACAACCTCCAACTATTCACATGTACCTTTTGCAATCCGACGGTTAATATCCATGTGGTCAAGTCTGTGGGTTTTGTATTGCAATGTTTTTGTAATGTTTACAAAGGCCGAGAGGGTTTTAGATTTAGGTAATAACATTTTAATGCATGTTTTTAGATATAGGTTAATGGGTTTGGGTGTATGGTTTAGCATAGGTTTATATGGCTTATAATATATTTACCATAGATTTGGATTAAAGCTTGAGACTTAGGTTTAGGTGTTTTAGGTTTGAATTACATATTTTTCGCCATAGATTTTTAGGGCTAGGTTTTAGTCATTAGGTTTTAGCATAGGTTTATATAATGACTTAGGTTTAGTTTTTAGTGTCAACGACTTACACTTTTACATCAACACATTACACACTTCTTTGTCACAAAGTGACATTTGCGACAAACATCACATGATGAAAAACCCTTGTTGACAACTAAACCCTGCAAAGGCGGATGACCAATCCACATCGACAACCAAATCCTAGCAGAACTAACGACAACACATGTCAAAAACTAGGTACAAAACCATATCACCATGAAAACCAACACTGGACAACCATAAGATTACTTTTCAAGCTGAAGATATCGGACATTGAATGCTGACGACAAAACTAAACCTATGCAACTAATCTGACGCAATCCTTCTGGATCAGCTATAAATACGAAGTTGGAACAAGAGAATAGAGCATTAAGAGAGTAGGTGTTGAATCTTTAGAAGCATGCAATTAATTCTGAAGCATTTAAAGACAATCAAACCAATGATTGTTCCTTAGAGACCAAGATAACAATTGAAGATGATGGTGGCTACACAACAACATTAAAGGGACCCATGAATTTAGATAAAAGAATGTCTAACAGTGCTACAATGGAAAATAAAAGAATGCAATAAAATATAGGGACTTCTAGGAGTCAAAATATAGGTATGAAACTCCTCATATGCTTTCGTTGTAATAACATAGGGCACTTTGCCTCCAAGTGTCTAGAAAGGAAAATGAAGGTGGAACAATGTAGATGGAATGCACAATTTCAACCACAACCATGAATTCCTTGGAAGAGGAATTAGATCAACTGAGCATAGGGATCCTTTTCTCTTGAAAGGAAATATTTTCAATGGCCCAAGAGCAACAAGAGAAAAAATTACAGTTTGGGAATTTGGATAGGCACAAGATTTGGTAAGAGGTATAATTCTTTTGTCCCCTTCTTGAATAAAGTTGAATGCTATAGGTGTAAGAATTTTGGGCATAAAGTAGTTGCATGCAAATATAACAATAAATTTATTTTCCAAAATGCTGCAAATAGAGTTGAGAGCCAATAAAAAGAACAACACATGATATATTTCAACACCCAGAAGAAACATAGATCGAATGTTGAATGAAGGTAGCATAAAACAATCTTTTATGAAGAAGATTCAAAGTTTGAAATTCTAGTGGTTGATCTCTCTTACAAGTTAAAAGAAGCAAAATCAATCATGAAATATCTCCAAATAAATATAGTGATAAAGAAGAGAAACAATGGTTTGTATACTCAGGTAGAAATCCACCTAGTCAAGCAAGTTAGCACAATAAACTAGCTCATGGTGTTGAGAAAATTTAGTTGTGGAAGAAAAACGAAGATAATCTACTTAGGGGGAGTAGATATGTTGTTCCTTCCCATTGAAAATAAGGGGATGACTTCATGGAAGCCATAAAGGTCAGATGCAAGGATTAGAAAGGAACATACCAATGAATGCACCTAAAGGATAAAGGGGAGGCTGCCATTTTATGTTGATTACTGAGTAGTGTTGTTGATTGAATGTTGTTATAAAATAAATTGGTAGTTTGAGCATGTGTAGTTGTTAATGATATACTTACAATCTTCTGTAGAAAGATTTCTTACATATTTCTAATGCAAAGATGGAGCATGACCACAGGTGGAGTATACTCAAGTCAAGATTTGAGTATGCATTGACAATTGGTATAAGCTATGTGTTGCATGAAAAAATCTAATGGTGTTTCTATATATGTGACCAATCATAATGGGTTGGTTGTTATGATGTCGTGACAATTGGTAATTGGTATCACATGGTATCAAAGGTATTGTCAAATGGTATTTACAGTAAGAGTATGGTGTTTGTGTTGTCTAATGCTGATAGGAAAATATTAGTTTATATCATTATTGTTCATGGTGAGTTTATTGTAATTAGAAGTCTCCCAAGTGAAACACAATCTGAGTTATTGGTCTACGTATGCATTCGTGATATTCCCTTTATTTTTGTCAAGTAAGAACTTCTAAGTGTTTTTTTCCATCAACTAAAAATTGATGGTGTCATGCATAGGAAAGGTTGTTCTTGTTGCTAAAGTTCAGGTGTAAGTGTCTAGGTAGGAATTGTTATGAATATAATCCTATATGAGACTCAGACTGACAGGAATCATTTTCTCATGACTTAGTTGCACAAGAATGTGTTGTTTCAGTAAGAGATTCCTCTTGTTTCCTTTAGGTAAATACTGGGAGTAAATACTCCTTTCCTTCAACTTAATTTTCTTCACAAGACAAGATGGAAGTTGCTTGGATCTAATTAGAGGCATCTGAGTTATGTTTTTTCAACTTAAGAAGAAGCAGTTGTCATGTCCACAAGATCAGGAGACAGAGGGAGATCGTTGATATAGGGAGTATGTTAGTATATTTTCCATTGATGTCAAAGGGTGAGAAGTATTGATTATCAAACAAAATATGGTAAATGATCATTGGAAAGGAACAAGGAGAAGTATCAAAGAAAAGTATTGATCATTGGTAATGATGTGATCTTTGATCTTGGTGTTTCCATTAATACCAAAGGGGGATATTATTGGAAATATGTCGTCATTGATGGAAAAGGAAAATGTAAAGAAAATGAGAAATATTGGAAAAGGAAACTACATTGGTAAATATGTTATCATTGATGGAAAATGTAATTGATGTGTTATGAAACCAGCTCACAAAAAGATACAAAAGATAGATCAATGCCTTAGAAATCAACCTCTTCGAGGGGGAAACCTCCTTTACATTACACAAACGAACAATTCTTGGATGATACAAATGACAAGACCTCCTTTCTATATATAAGAGTCTAAGGGGTGATAATATAATCAAAGGCAACATAAAAAAAATAATGTAAGGGCACAACAATAACAATAGTGGGCTTCTATGGGGCACAATAATAAAAATATGGGTACTACATTGGCACAACAATATAATAAGGGGGTTGCACTAATAACAATAAGGGTTTACAATAGTAGTATAAGGAACTAACATGACGGGAGAGGAAAACAGTGTTGGAAAAGTCAAAGGCCAAGGAAACGTGATCCATAAATTACCATGGATATTCCACTAGATAGTTCGTCACAACATATATGATAATAATATATATTAAAATACTATTTTTTACACTATTATAGTTTAGGTAAAATTCTATATCTATAGATTTAACTATAATTAGTGAATGCATGCGAATGGAAATTATGAGAAAAATAGAGAACAAAAAAATAAACTCACACAAACACATAAGACACAAGATATGCTCTTTGGGAAACCATTTTGGGAGAAAATCCAGTCGGAAGATCATGTCACTTTTCTCTCTTTCTCTGTCTAGAAATATGGCTACAAGTACAAAGAAGTACTGCATGTGGCCCATGGGCTGCTATATTGCATAGAACCTCTCTGTGTTCTCTACCACCTATCTCTCCTGGATATTTTTTCTCATCTATGGAGCACAATGTTATCAAAAGAATGGAATGTCTGTTCCTCCTATTGGCTCAGTTATAACACAACCCAATACCGTACTAGTGGTTAATTTTGACTACATCAAATCTTAACTAGAGTTATAATGTAGACTCTTGTAGATTCCTTTTACATCATAATCCATGATGTGGATAGACCCTTTTCCATGAATAATTTGGGTTGACATGGCATCCTCTTCAATTATAGGTGTGAAAACATGAAGGCCAACTTCTGAGTGGCATAAATTTTCCATACGGATTTTGAGTGGCGTGCTTCTTGCACTGTTGGAAAGATATCTATGTGTAAAACAACATGATGAGGTGTGACACAAAAGAGGCAAAGGTTTACCCCCCAAAAATTGCGTTTGATGCCTCAAAATGCTCCCAGAAGGTTTCAGACCCTGTTTTACGAAACTGGATCCTGTAGGTAAAAATAGTATGGTGAGATGATTCCTCCACTTTTTCCACTCTGAATGTATCAAGATGGATGAAAAACAATATAATGATCGAATCTGAGTCACAAAGATTGTTAGAAAAGGAAAGCATGGAAATCATTGGTGGCAAAGGAAAACATGGAAATTTCAAAGAACTGCAAATGGTGTTGTCATTACTGGCAGAGGAAATAGCAAAGCATGGCAAAGGATAAGTCATAAGAAGATCATCATGGATAAGAATGGTGCAAATACCTTGGATCCATTTTTAGAGTAAAAAATCATCTAAGAAGTAGATGGAAACCAAATAGATGGAAAGAACTCAGAAAAATATTTCTAATGGTATGTAATATTCTGAAAATGGTCTCTTGGCATGAAATTTAGAGCCAATCAAAGTTGGTGACCCCAAGTCAAATTATTATAGAGTTAACAGAGGTTGGATGAGCATTGGCACACAACCAAAGTTGGTAGAAATTCTAAACTTAGAAGAGATGGTGGTAGAGCCTCTACACAAAGCTCTAGGCTAACTTGGAGAGATAGAGCAACAGTGGGAAGTAGTCCATTGGACCATAGGCGGAGCCCACTTGAATGACTTATCTCAACAGATACACCCCGACGGAATTGTTTTGATGCCAAAGTCTAAGTAGTAAGGTGGTAGTGGCTGAGACATGATATCTAAGCATTTTCCAATGGGAGACCATAGTATAGGCTGGCTCAGTGGAGGAAACCTATAATATTAGAAAATGTGCACATAACTAAGCACCAAACTATGTGGTAGTTTATCGATGGCACTCGAGGCAACCATTTAGATTGACATTATGGTCATAGGAGGTGGTTTCCTGCACAGTTGATCACATAGATCAACGAAACATATCTTCCTTGAGGGAACCCCTCTTGAAACCACAATCCTCTTAAGAGTTGTGTCGTGGAAAGGGCTTGAATCTAGCATTTTTTTAGAAAAACAAGTTATAAAGGAAAATGGTCTCAAAATAGGTGTTAGAGGACCTTCTCTATCCTTTCTGACAAAGGATAGGTGGTAGCTCGTGATTGGCCCAAACAGTGGAGGATAGTGACATTAGCATCAACCAATATGAGGACGACATGTGGCATACATATTTGGTGTTTTTGGGCACCCAAAGGGCCCATTTCTAGGTGACATGTGTCATCACTCTGGAGGCACTATGTGTCCTTGATGATGTCATCGTGACAAAATTAGCCCAAAAGTTTTTAAATGGTGTGCAAGAGGTATCACCATGTAGTGGATGGTAGGAGATGGTGTCAAGTTGACACAACAACAACAATCAATTAAAAAGGTTTTGGGTTGACCCATAGGACAACTCATCCCGTAGGCTTTACCCCGATAGGATTGTTAAATGAACTTAGTATAAGGCACCAGATAAAAGGCACTAGGCCATAGAGGCAGAGAAACATCTAATGAAGTGGGTGACGGGAAGTCCCCACAGACATGTCAACCCAAAGGTTAGACCCCAACAACTTATTTTGGTTCACATATGTGAATGTGTCGGGAGGAGCTATGGGTTAAACACCCACACATGGCCCTATGCCATAGGTACAAACCAAGGGCATGGAAATATAAAGAGCCATGGAGGCTCCTAGAGTGCCTAAGTTCCATCTCATTGGATTGTTTCGCTTACAAACAAATAAGCACCGACCTTTGGGTCGATGTTTGGTTATTTCACGTAGAAATAAACCAACTGTGTAGAGCCATTAACACAAGCTTTTTTCATCTGTAGGGCTTAAAGAGCACTTAGCACCCATGGTCTAAGCTAATGGTCATGGAGACCTAGTCTTATGGCAGGGAAAATTGGTAAAGGAACCAAGAAAAGGTGCTAAAGGCCAAAAGTGGTAGAACTATCAGTTTGGTAGTAGATTAGGAAGTTAAGCCAAAATTAATTGCAGAGAAAAATAGAAACCCACAACTAAAACTAGTTAAAAATTCCAAAATGAAAAAATAAGAAGGAAAACAACAAAAAACTTAGAGTGTGAGTTTCGAACAATAGTAGTAGAATAAAAATATTTGTGAACAATTAGAGGACTAAAATTAACAAGAGAAAGGAAAAAATTATTAATTCATGTAATATATTTTGCAACAAGATAACTAAAGATCAATTCAAAAATATTAGTCCAAAATTCTTTAAAATAAAAATTCAAAGAGCAAAAGTCAAGGGTGTGGTAAGTGGGTGTAGAGCAGAGTATGTGGATGAGCATTGTTGGTGGAACATTATGCATAATAGTCTGGGTATGCATCAAAGGTGGATTAGAGAGAAACCTTTACATTTGAAAGGTGTTTGAAAAGGAAAAGAGTGGATTAGTGATTGATAGTGCATGTATGTATGGTTAGTGATTTGATCAATTACGTGTGTTTAGTAATGAGAAATTGTTGAAGGTGATTTGACCAGTAATCAGAGATCGCTGAAGATGTTTGCATCAATAATGTGAAATTGCTGAAGGTGTTTGTATGGTGGCTTTGGTGAGGAATTTCGATGAGAAATTTTTATTTTTTTATGATGTAAAAGGTTTCTTAGTTCTAGTATGAAAATGGATGAAATATGGATCAACAAGAGAAAAAAGTGGTAGCTTGTAGATTAGGGGTAGGAGCTCCTTCTAGTGGATGCTAGTAAATATTTGGGGCCAAGAGTCCCTTTCAATAGAGACCAATAAATGAGCAAGGGCAAGATTCCCTTCTAGTGAGTACTGGTAAATGATCAGGAAAAAATCCCTTTTAGTGGTAGCTAATAAATGAGCGTAGATTGAAGTTCCTTTTGGTAGAAGATGATAAACCTACAAGTGGTACCTTATGGGGCCATGACATAATCAAGTTGAATCTTGTAATAAAAAGAAGATTGGTGTCTTGTGTATATGTTTCCCATGCGCTTGATGTTTATGATGTTATGTTCTACATGATTGAGTTGTGTTGTTGATCCATGAATAATTGTTAAAGTGATGGAAAATAAAAATTTATGAAGAATTGTACAATTTGGCCATACTATTGATTCACCCCCCCACTTAGTAGTGTCCTGGTTTCCATTAATTCTAACACCTCGATCACTAGTACAACTAGTATACACAATTTACAAATTGGGGCTTGCAATATGCAACTTTAGATTTGCAAACTGACCAAGAAATAGAAAAGAGAAAAAGCACAACTTACTTGCTAGAGAAGCCCTTCTCCTTCATCTCTTTCAATCCACATTTTTCTTGACAAATGGTAGGATTTTTTTCCTCCTTAAGTAAACTACTCACAAATTATTTGACTTATCAGATATACTGTAAGTAATACCTTCTAATATCATTGTTACTCATAGTGTATATACTCTTTAGATCACGGTATATTAACCCTTCTATATTTAGCTTACTCACAGTAGATTGATTCATGAACCCACTACATACTAACCCTCGAAAGGAACTATGTTCACAACTTCAGTTGTGAATAGACTTCATGATCTACCTTTGCAATTATCCAACGTTGAGTAAAGAGATCATATTTTCAACCTTCAACACTTATGGCTACTCATCTAAGCTCCACAAGGGTCACAAACTTCTACAAGAATATTTTCCCCAATCTGAGGTTGCTTTAGGTCTTTACTACCCCTATTTTTATTTACCGATTTGCTTAAGAATTTTTGGCCCCTTTCTTAGCCATCTTGAGGGCTCAACCTACTTATAGAAGAGAGACTAGGGCTTCAATCCTCTCAAAAATACAAAACAAACCTTTGTTAGGTATTTGACCCCTCCTCCTGGACAAATTAGCTCATTTGATACCCTCAACTAACACTCCCTTGAACTTGATTTGCTTCAAAGATGTTGAGAAGTTATTTGGCCTCTTATAGAGATGTTATCTTCCATAGAAATGCTCCACTTTGACCTGTCTTAAGGTGTACAAAACTCCTTATTTTCTATTCACAAATGGATCACTGCAATAATTTTTTGGCTTTGCCCTAAGCCCTTCATCAAACTATGTTCTCTTGACCAAGTATTTTTAAACCCTCGGCCTGCATCCTTCATGCCTTGACCTCCTATTACAACCTGTTTTCTCAATAGAGATCATGACCAAGCCATACTAGATGCCCTCAAATTATTTCTCCTTATCTCAGCCTTCAGATATAGGGCTTCATTAAAATTTATAACTTCCTCACTTAGCTGTAGCTAAACGTGGCATACTTAGAGCATAAATCGACACCTCTCTAACCTTACTCAACCTTCTTAGAACAATAATGTCATAACCTTCTTTAGAGGAACTACGCCCTACAAGGGAACTCTTAGCACAAGAGCTATTACATATTTTCTTGCACATGATGTATCTTATGAACCTCACCTTGGGGTCCTTATATGCCTTTCCTTGGGTTACTTAGGAAACCTTGTAGATGTTGAGAAATGGAAAGAAGAGAGTCCAGTTTAATTTATCCTTGAATTAAATTGTGAATTAAATTCAAATTCTATTCTCATATCAACTTAAAATAGTTAAATTAAGTTTATTAAACTTACTTAACTTAGGAAATTTGAGTCATAAGTCTTTCTATCATCATGTATATGTTCTCGCTACTTTGTAGAAGTCTAGTATGAGTTAATTGTGAGTTGTAAAATAGAAGACTCAATTTCACGAGTCAATTCAGTGAAATTAGTTCACAAACTGATTGAGAGAACTAATAGTGAGTTAATAGTTAGTGGTGACATTAATGAACTCCACCAGTGCTACTCTAGTTAACTAAATATTTACTCATCAAAAACTCATGCATGTCGATATGAGAAAGACCCAGTTGAGACTAAAGTGCAGGGACAATGTACTATTTGTTTTAGATTTTTCTGAGTTGCACTGATAGTGCATGCAATCATGAATTGATCCTTAAGGGATTGCACAATTTTTAGAGGCTTTATTTCCCTTTAAATACAAGATTGTTGGGTTGTTAATATGTCATTATTATTATCACTTTTGAACGCCTATTCCACCCATTTCTACTCTTCTTTATCATGTCATTTATCATGGTTTATCATATAATTCCATCTTATAATGATTTATGCTCTTATGTAAAAATATTATTTATTCTCCTTTATTTTAAATAAATTGATGGTTATGCATGATTTTATCAATGATGGTTTATTAATAAATTGGTTGTAACATTACTCACCATTTTTAGCCTTCAAGATAATTTCCAGATTGAAGATTTGATCATTAAATGTGCCAACTCAGAAATTGGCTGGAATAAGAAGTGACGATTTTGTATTGAACGTTTTGGGTAAATGGAAAAGAATCTGGAAAATACGAAACATGGGTTTTGTCCAGAACGGACCAAATTAGTTCTGTAGTGACCCATTTTCTAAAATTTGGCCCGTACTAAGAGAAATGGAAGGCTCTCTGAAGACCTTTTTCTCAGATTCGTTGTGTGGCCATTTTCCAAATTATGCCAGTTGCAATGACAAATTCGACCTGTTCCTGTTGAATGTTGATGGACAAATATCTTAGATATGATCTTGCTTATAAATTTGTTGAGAACAATCCAATTTTGTAATAGAAATCATGTTGTAATCATCTTTGTTGTAACTGCTCTCTGCTCTCTTTCTATTTAAATGGAAACAAAGATCAGAGAAGAGGATTCATAATTAGAGATTCATGATTCATGATTCATGATGGGATAGGACAAGATAAGAGGAAAAGGGGATTGTTGCATTACCATTGTAATTCTCAAATCTTTTGCTGTTTTTAGGATTTCACAGTTTGATGATTAATAAATAAAAGGGTTGCTGTCCATTCGCCTCATCTGAAGTAGCCAAGTAGCATCCACTGGTGGCTAAGGGCGCAGCCTCTGGTGGATTAAGCTGCTGCTCTGTATTATATCTTTACGATTTCTGCCATGTGATGGTTTGATTTCATTTCTATTTATCATAATCATATTAATTTACTACTTGGTATTTCTAGATTGAATGAATTGATCTGTTTTATATACTGTACTTAAATTGCATTGCTATTCATTTCCTTCTTAACAAAGATCACTGCTTTTTGCAAGCATATTGTTGTGTTGTTCATTTCATCTACAGAGCTTCGTTGTTCATTCCAGTAATTTAAATTTTTTCTATTCATTATATCTATATAAGTTTGGTTGTTCATTTCTAATACTTAGCACTGATGTTCATTTACTTTCTGCAATTATTTAAGCTTGCCTTTCAGCATTCTTCTAGTTAGCACAATTGTCTCATTTCGATTAAGTTGTAGTAGCACGATTGATTTAGTTCTTTACAATTTCCAATTGGTTATTTAGTGTTGTGTGTGAGGTCAACAACTATAAAGAACGTTGACTACCATTGTCTAAGTTCTTAGATTGGGGATCTTATTTATGCTTGATTTAATTTATATCAGTTAAACAAGGAATGAGTTATTGCTACTGTATCCTTCACTGATAATTGTTGTTACTTTGTGGAATAAATGGTTTAGTTTTAGAGCATTGAGTTTCCTTTAATTGCAAGTGATTTTTATTTAATATATCCGTTTACTCTTGTATTTTAAAGCACTATACTGCAAAACATTACTCTTGAGTAAATAGCCGCCTCAGACTGAGTATACTCTTAAAATAAAAAATCGTCCCGGGTTGACAATTAATGTGAAGATAATTAGGGGTTAGAAAGATACCTTTTATCATTCAACATTTTGGCGCCGTTGTCGGGGAGAATATAGCCATTTCTAAAGAATAGTGTGCATTTGATGAGTGCCTGTTAGGAAAGAATTGGGTATTAAAAATGGTCCCTGGGTTGACAATTAATGTGAAGATAATTAGGAGTTAAAAAGACACCTTTTATCGCTCAACATTTTGGTGTTGTTGCCGGGGAGAGTATAGCCATTTCTAAAGAATAGTGTGCATCTGATGAGTGCCTGTTAGGAAAGAATTGTGTGTTAAAAATGGAAGGTAAGAACCTGCGTACGAAGCATGTAGAAGCCATGCTCCTCTGCCCACTTTCCAACATAAATGTTAAAGAACTTTGGGTAGAAATAAATGTTTGAATTTCTAAAAAAAAAATAGAAATTTTGAAAAACAAATCTCATGATTTCACTTAAGTGGTGATGTAAGCACCACCCGTTTCACTAACCAATTGATAGGAACATTTGAAGGAGGAGCCTTGAAAAAACACATGAAGAACATCTTTTATTATGGTAAGAAATGGCTCACATTTGTACTTTTGAATTCCATATCAAAGATCTAAGAGGAGTGACACAAATGCACATAATTCCCCCTATCTTTACCAAATTTTCATGGTTTGACAAATGAAGATCCAGATACATTCTTACTTGAGTTCGAAATACTTTGTAGAGGATATGATTATTGTACTAATGATCAAAGGTTGAAAGTGTTTCCTCTTACTCTAAAAGGAGCAGCTCTCCGATGGTTCATGAGCCTAGGTGGGAACTACATCCAAACATGGGAGGACATGAAGAACATATTCTTGAAGAAGTACCAGGGCTATTGCAAGGACAATGAAGATATTTTCACTATTATACAAGGGGAAGATGAAATCTTGGAGGACTATGTAGATCGATTTCAATATAACCTTCAAAAATCAAAGCATAAGTATTTGGAGAAAGAAATCTTAAAAACACTCCTACTCAAAGGAATCAAAGATAAATTTTTAGAACTTTTAAATCTGATAGGAAAAGGTGATGTTTTTTAGTTGTCATATGATGATGTTTGTGAATTGTGCATAAGGTATTCAAGAGGAATCTCCAAGGTTGGTAAGGATTCTAGAGATGTTTGTTATTTCTTTTCCAAATCTGCTACAAGAACAGGAGACATAAGAGCTGAAATAAATATTTTATTTGAAAATTTTAAAGTTGATTTTATTAGCTCTCTAAGTTGAAAATTGGATTCTTTGGAGGTTCAGAAAAATCAAGAATTTTATGAAGTGTTTTTCCCTCATTGCCAAAAGAAGTAGCCCATAGATATTTGTTCTTCCTTATCTAGGATGGAAGTATCATTTCAAAGAGACAAGGAAGCTACAACAAGGTCAAAACAATGGAAATCATGGCCTATAGGTATGGTTCAAAACACTTCTTTTCCATTCTCTTACTTGCATAATCCATTATGGAATACTAATGTGTTAGGGCAGCCATGTCAATCTCAATATAACCACCATCAATTTTGTCTACAAATTTGGCATGGTTCATCTTATGATTGCATGACTACTCTCCCTCATCTTGTAGCAGAAACACATTCTCCGTATTCT